>CM023617.1:15569754-15774754 GCA_013358685.1 Antennarius maculatus | reverse complement strand
TGTGTTATAAAATCTCTTGTCGACAATCCCGGTTCACCGGTCTCCAAATCTTTTGATTTGTGTAGGATGTTCAACTTTAAATCGACTGTTCAGGTTGGAGGCGCATGTGTAATCAAATATTTTTTGCTCTACTGCAGGGCATCTTGCTGTTCCCCATCTGATGAACTCGGACATCCAAAGCCGTCGGAAACGCACAACTTTCAGCAAGTCTCAACTGCGGGAGCTGGAGAGGGTCTTCTCTGTCACTCGTTATCCTGACATCAAAATGAAGGAGTCTCTGGCGTGTGTTACCGGTTTACGGGAGTCCACCATTCAGGTATGACATGCGCAACATGGATGCTCCATGCGTCATTTTGGATAGCGTGCAAACATGCCATGAAAATAACAAAAGTTTATTGTTTTTTTATTTATTTATTTATTTAGATTTGGTTTCAGAATCGACGCGCACGCTTCTTTAAGAGCAAGAAACAACCCAGAGAAGACTCCAACTCCTCCACAGAGAACCCACAGTTCACCTTCACGCAATCTCCCAGTCCACCTTTCCCACACTTGGTTCGTTCTTTTCCTCCTACTCCTGGCCTGCCGTCCACACCTACCCACCCCACTCCAAGTTTACCTCAGTCCACCAGGCTCTCGACCATTGTGGGGACCCAATCTATGTCCTCGCACCCACCGATAGCCCCTGTCTTCTGCGACCGATCTACATCCTTCACCGCGCCCAGGCCGGTTCTCCCAGGAGTTCCAACAGATCACTGCCAAACACAGCAATTTACTGATTGTTGTAATGAGGTGATTCCACACGGGATCAGTGAGCGGGCTATAAGTGGGGCCCCTGAGGTACATTTAGGAGATGTACATGAATCTGAGCCTGTCCGAAACATCTGCGCTGAAGTCGCGGATTGTGGAGCAGAAGGGGGCGTTCAGGGTCCACCAGACAAACAGGACCTCTCCGGCCCTGACGAGCCCATCGACGACCTGGTCGATCTGTGCCTCCAGGACATGGATTCCAGCCTGTCGGATTTAGACATTTCTCCCGCACTGATTGAATATCTGTTGGGTTAACTTAATTACTTATTTGAAAGATATGTTACATATGTATTTATTTATTCACGTATTTATTGTAAATAGGCCCAGTATAGATAATTTATAACGTTGTTGACTAAAATAAAGTTTGCTGTTGTGTGAACGAACTTCTCAGTGTTTCTACATGGTTCTTTTTATACCGAATCATTCAAACAAATAAAACAATAGCTTTTAATCAAAGTGTTCATTTTATACAAAAATCTAAATACTTCTTACGGGGACCACATGGCGCCGTGGCTTAGTTGGTTAAAGCGCCTGTCTAGTAAACAGGAGATCCTGGGTTCGAATCCCAGCGGTGCCTTTTGAGGAGTTTTACGAACCAAATGCGAAAACGGAAGTCCGCAGATAACGGCACTGATCGAACTACAAGCCCGCAGCGTTAAAGAACCGACACGGACGAGAAGCGAAACTTTGAAAAACAAAGTAAGTCATGAACTTGTCCGGTGAAAAAGGAACTTGAAACTGAGTTTTATGTAGGAAGGATGGACAGTTCTGTCATTGCAGGGGCTCTGGGTGAACAGAGAGACGAGTGTTACTCCGACCAAGTTATTACTTCTGACTTGTTAGATTACAGGCTCAGTCCACTTGGACCATCTGACTTCATGTATGCAAACCCAATGAAAAAACCAACGATGATGGGGTCTACAGTATTTCATCTGGATGTGTAACACGAACGAAAGTCCTTTGCCGTATTTTGTCCACCAGGGGGAGCAGTTCCGTAAGTAAAATGACCCCCAACTGGACACGAGGTGATGACGTCAGACCAGAGGCGCAATTCTTCCGTTCTCGTGTGAATCAGAAGGGAGCAGTGTGTTTAAACATGTTCAATACATAGATGTAGGCAAATTTATTCATCCTGGGATTACGTATTACTAAAATATGTTTTTTTTTACCAGCGAAACGACAGATTTAAAAAATTTGATCCAACAGATTTACGTTTACACTTTACATTAATTACATGTAATCCTTCCAAATAAAGTCACACATTAGCACACATATTTTCTTTCAGGAATTCCTAGAAGTAAAGAACATCAATTTCAGAACATTATAGAATCAGAAGCCTTTGCCTCAAGGTGATTATTTGTGGATGCTGTCAGAATTGAAACTGCCTATTTGTTTTTTGTTGTTTGCAAACAACTAAGAACTTATTAATTATGTCAATAATGTTGTTATTCAGTACAATGAGATGGAATAATTTGGCCATCAGCTGTACCGTTGTGAAGTGATGTTGGTTGATAGAATAGAATCTGTCCTTATAGTTAAGGACAGAAGCTGTTTGAGGTGAAGGGAAGGGTCAATGTTTAGGTGAGGCTAATTTTTGATAGCTGACAAACACAAAGTCCACCCATAACAAAATAAACTATTGTCATCATGAAATCCTTTTTTTTTTTGTTATAGAACTTCTGAATTTATTTTACCAAATATTATGCAGCAAATGTAAAGTTTAGAAAGGTTCTTATTTTACTCAAAATCCTTACGTTGCTTTATCTACTGAAACAAATCATCGACCACGATAATTTAAGGATAGAAGCTGGTTGAGGTAAAGGAAAGTGTCATTGTTCAGCTTAGGCTAATATTTTATAGCCGATAAAGTATTCAGTACTGGTGTGTTTTTGATATGAGTGGGAAATCAATGGGTCACTCTGTGGAATTATCAACTTTACTAAGTCATGCAGGAATTCAGCATATTGAACTTCATACAGAGTGAACTTTAGAGGAGGTGTTATCAGGAACAAAATGCATTAACAAAAAAAGACACCAAAACATGTCCACTGTTGTCAAAAAGAGATTTTTTAAAAACAAAACAAAGACTGATCCTATTTTCCTCAAACTATGGCTTCAGTCAGTCGGCCTATCTTTTCTCCGCCTTTGATGTGTCAGGTGTTTCATCCTTCTTGCAGCCAAGCCAGTATTTTGCAATGGATCGTGGGTAAGGTGGCCTGGCAGCGTCCACCCGTTTTGTCTGCAGGTCCACTCTGTAGTATTTGTCTGCCATTTGGAGAGGAAAAAAAAAATCACAACATGATGCTTAAAGGAAAATATAAAACAACATTTCCTTTTTGTAAAAGTACAAATGTAACAACCGACTCCATGCATTCATACCTCTCTTGAAAAAATATACATTTTGAACCGGGGTGCTTTGACACTCTTGCGTTGTGCTTCTTTCATCGCTGTAGTCACCAAAGTTAAACCAATCATCATAACCCCACAAATCATCTAGTAAGGCATAGTGACTCTGCCTTTCTCGCTGTGCTCGCTTCTTGTTAGTCTTCCTCCTCCGATTGTTCCGCCTCCTCAGAGGAGGAGACGTTGGCTTTGGACTGAGGTATACTCGTCCAACGACGGCAGCATCTAACGGGGGCCTGATGCCATACCAGTCCCTACTGGTCAAACGAGGGCCCATGTGCTCACTGCTGACTGAATGTGAAAAAAAAAAGGATTTCCAATTAAGATACAAATAAATACAGAACAAAAATGAACAAACAAGGCTAAGCTTTACCAGAGGCTCCAAAGAGCTCGGCGAAAAGTTCCTCCCATGTCTGATCACAGAAGAGGTCAGTGTATCTCGTAAACAACAGTGACGGTGAGGACCTGCTCATCTGGACACACTCCTCATGTGAAGGCTGGTGTTTGAACTCATACTGATAGTACTTATCCTCTGAAGAAAAGAACGAACACAAAGTTGAACACAAACACAGCTGCTCATAAGCTGCTCTCATCATGAAATACCCTTTTAGAATGTTTCTAGAACTTCTGAATGTATTTTACCAACAACAGAGTAGCAGCTATAAAGCTTATAAAGGTTGTTATTTTAGTAAAAATCCCATCTGACTTCAGGAAAGGTAATCAAACAATTATTGATGTAGGAATTACAGCTGGGGTTGCTTTAACTGTTGAATCATACCATCCGCCACATCAATTTACCTTTGAAAAAGTAGACTTTCTCTTTGCCCAAGTGACTTGGGGCTGGTATGGCAAACGCAGCATCAACATTCTCTGGTATGCCATCAAATCCAACTGAAATTTCCCGTGGGTAATCTTCATCCAAGACATCACCTTCAAACCTCCAGTACCTGTTCCCCTGAGTCAAAATTAATATAGGTTGATGCGATTGTTCAAGCTATAACAGATATCTTTTACTACCTATTATAAATAGTGTTGGAATCATGATGGGAACGCAACAAACATGTGTTTCAAATTAATACTTTGCCTGTGATGAATTCTAATAGCAACATCTGGTGTTAATTTGTTCTGTTTCCAGAATTTGCATGTTTGCATTATATGCTAGAATTCTCCAAAACATTTACTGCTCTCAAACTCAAGAGAAGAGTTTATACCTTAAAGATGTAGGATTTTCCCTGACAGTTGATGCGCGTAAATGCAGCATCAACGGGCCCAGGGATACCCCACACATCCTGGATGAGTTTGGGGTAACCAGGAAGTATGGATGTGTCATCCAACTCGAAGAAATATTCACCTCAGAGGAATAGCAGACAATCAAACGGTGTTAAATGCAGTGACAGAATATCTTCAATTAATGGAACGAGTATTATACCAAAAGCATCACATTTGACAGCAGTTATTAGATTAAATGTACAAAATGTACAACATTGTTCCCTTGTAGCATGACACTGACTGCAGGAAGAAAAATGGGTGTGGGCAAGTTTGAAACTTAATTTACAAGTACATGAAGATCACCTCAGAATAATTAGTATTGCACATATAGTACTAGGCACAAATGGATATCTAGATTCACCTCTAAATGCATAGATCGACCCATTTTTCAGCTGGAGAAAAGCATCAAATGGCCGACCGCTGCAGGGAGCTGCATCAGGCTCTACAGACGGCGTGGAATCTGCTATGGCAGAGGCTGACGGAGAGGTGAGGGTGGTCATCACAACAGTGTGAACAGTAGGTAAGACAGTTGTGGATGTGTAATTAGGAGTTCCTGCTTCTGTCACTTCTTCTGTCTCTGCAAACATGTCTCCACGAGCAACTGAGGGCAGAAAGAATCAATAATTTTACTCTTTGAATAGAGTTTATTCAAGGACGTGGTAAAAGTCCGCTGCTGTACTAACGTTTTTTAGGGCATATGGTGTCAAAGTCCCCACAGCAGCTTCCATAGTAAACACACACGGAATCACACTGACATTTCTTAAGGGGGTTGAAGGAGCCGCAGCGACCCACACAGGATTCTGTAGAAATACAATTTGTTTGTTTCAATGTGAGATGACTTTACCACATAAGCAACAGAGGAAAAAGCACTTAGAATGTACTCACAAATCACATTTTCAAGGACAAGCACTGTATTTCATTTTACTTCATTTCATTTCAATGTTGACTTTTTGTGATTTTAATTTCAATATTTTATCAAAACTATAAGGACATTGTTTTGCGTTCAAAGTATGTTACACCTTCGACAGCCATTTTTTTTATCAACACCAAACAAAATACATAATTTCTCTATATTTGCAAATGCACTATTAAAATACTCCTTGATTAATTAATTTAGAAGTAACAAATTTCACAATACTTAAAAATGCAATATGTTGCTGATATAATGCGTAATTACATTATATAAGAATTTACTTCTTGGAAGACTTACCTTCTGCAGAAAATGTGTTATCCAGAAGGAGAACAAGGCCCAACAGAACCAACGCTGGCTTCATGATGACTCACAGAAAGTATCGGGCTTTCATAGAACTAACTATTTTAAATCTAAAAACCCAGGCAGCCTGTTTACATCAGTGGACTATAGTCAGCTCAGTTTGAGCTGGGTGCCCTACTTTGGGGTTCAGCTTTCAGTGCGGAGATCAATAGCTGTGTTGACCTCCTCGCGTCTGCTTTCCTGATTGGTCAACTAATGGCTGTAATAATCTTTACTGTGATCACTGTCCTGTCTGTCCCAGAAAGAGCATCCAACATAATCCTGTACAGAGAAATCAGGGAGATCTGCCACCCAATATCACCTTTTTGGTTATTAGATTTGAATTAGCAAATTTCAATCAGGTAACATTAACAAATGTTATTGACTGATAATATGTTTATTTCAATGCCTCTTACAAAATTGAAAACCAAAATTATAAATTAAATCACAACCTGCTGACATTTCTATGCATGAAATTTGTAGCTACTGGGTGACTACCTGGAAAAGTGAGCCAGTGTGTGTCTGTACTCAAACATTGTGTAACTAGCTTAGACTTTTTCCTCTATTTATCAGTGGTGAAAACAAAATATCCTTTAAACAAACACTGTTCCCTCACCCAAGTGTAACCCTGATAGCTACAGCAGGGTATAGTAGAAGAAATGGAAATAGGATATCTACGGTATCTAGAATTTAAGACTAATTGACTTGACTCGATTTTGGACTATTTATCACTGTCAGCACCATGCAGACTGAACCTATGCAGAGGTTGAAATTGGCAGTAGATAAGAGTGCTTGGAGAGCAAAAACCCAAACAAGGCCCAACAGTTGTTGACACAATTGTTATTACCTGGAAGGTATAGGATTTGTTTGGTTTATTTGTCTGTTTACATTTTGGACTTTGATGAAGTGATGCAGAGCATACCTAGAAGTGAGAGAGTTGTCATTGGTGCAGACTTCAATGGACATGTTGGTGCAGGTAACAGAGGTGATGAGGAAGTGATGGGTAGGTTTGGTATCCAGGAGAGGAACGCAGAAGGACAGATGGTAATTGACTTTGCAAAAAGGATGGAAATGGCTGTAGTGAATACTTTCTTCCAGAAGAGGCAGGAACATAGGGTGACCTATAAGAGTGGTGGTAGGAGCACACAGGTAGACTACATCTTGTGTAGACGATGTAACTTGAAGGAGATCAGTGACTGCAAAGTAGTGGTAGGCGAGAGTGTAGCCAAACAGCATAGGATGGTGGTGTGTAGGATGACTCTGGTGGTGAGGAAGATGAAGAGGGCATAGACAGAGAAGAGGACGAAATGGTGGAAGCTAAAAAAGGAAGGGTATTGCATGACCTTTAGGAAGGAGTTAAGACAGGCTCTGGGTGGTCAGGAGGTGCTTCCAGATGACTGGACAACTACAGCTAATGTGATCAGGGAGACAGGTAGGAGAATATTTGGTGTGTCATCTGGAAGGAAAGTAGATAAGGAGACTTGGTGGTGGAATGAGGAGGTACAGGAGTGTATACAAAGAAAGAGGTTAGCTAAGAAGAAGTGGGACACTGAGAGGACTGAGGAGAGTAGACAGGAGTACAGGGAGATACAGCGTAAGGTGAAGGTAGAGGTAGCAAAGGCCAAACAAGAAGCTTATGATGACTTGTATGCTCGGTTGGACAGTAAGGAGGGAGAGACTGATCTATACAGGTTGGCAAGACAGAGAGACAGAGATGGGAAGGACGTGCAGCAGGTTAGGGTGTTTAAGGATAGGGATGGAAGTCTATTGACAGGTGCCAGCAGTGTGATGGGAAGATGGAAAGAGTACTTTGAAGAGTTGATGAATGTGGAAAATGAGAGAGAACAAAGACTAGAAGAGGTGACTGTTGTGGACCAGGATGTAGCAAA
This sequence comes from Antennarius maculatus, assembly GCA_013358685.1. Classification (NCBI taxonomy): domain Eukaryota; kingdom Metazoa; phylum Chordata; class Actinopteri; order Lophiiformes; family Antennariidae; genus Antennarius; species Antennarius maculatus. The sequence continues at coordinate 15,767,134 of CM023617.1, read as the reverse complement.
GATTAGTCAGGATGAAGTGAGGAGAGCACTGAAGAGGATGAAGAGTGGAAAGGCAGTCGGTCCTGATGATATACCTGTGGAGGTTTGGAAGTCTCTAGGAGAGGTGGCAGTTGAGTTTCTGACTGGGTTGTTCAACAGGATCTTAGATAGTGAGAAGATGCCTGAGGAGTGGAGGAGAAGTGTGCTGGTGCCCATTTTTAAGAACAAGGGAGATGTGCAGAGTTGTGGCAACTACAGAGGAATAAAGCTGATGAGCCATACAATGAAGTTATGGGAAAGAGTAGTGGAAGCTAGACTAAGGGCAGAAGTGAGCATTTGTGAGCAGCAGTATGGTTTCATGCCAAAAAAGAGTACTACAGATGCAGTATTTGCTTTGAGGATGTTGATAGAGAAGTACAGAGAAGGCCAGACGGAGCTGCATTGTGTTTTTGTAGATCTGGAGAAAGCTTATGACAGGGTGCCCAGAGAGGAACTGTGGTATTGTATGAGGAAGTCTGGAGTGGCAGAGAAGTATGTTAGAGTGGTGCAGGACATGTATGAGGACTGTAAGACAGTGGTGAGGTGTGCTGTAGGTGTGACAGAGGAGTTCAAGGTGGAGGTGGGACTGCATCAGGGATCAGCTCTGAGCCCCTTCTTGTTCGCTATGGTGATGGACAGGCTGACAGACGAGGTTAGACAGGAATCTCCATGGACTATGATGATTGCAGATGACATTGTGATCTGCAGTGAGAGCAGGGAAGTGGTGGAGGAGAAACTAGAGAGGTGGAGGTTTGTCCTGGAAAGAAGAGGGATGAAGGTTAGCCGCAGTAAGACAGAGTACATGTGTGTGAATGAGAGGGACCAAAGTGGAAGAGTGAGGTTACAGGGAGAAGAGATCAAGAAGGTAGAGGATTTTAAGTACTTAGGGTCAACAGTCCAGAGCAATGGAGAGTGTGGAAAAGAGGTGAAGAAGCGTGTCCAGGCAGGATGGAACGGGTGGAGTAAAGTGTCAGGTGTGATGTGTGATAGAAGAGTTTCAGCTAAAATGAAAGGAAAGGTGTACAAAACTGTGGTGAGACCAGCGATGTTGTTTGGTCTAGAGACAGTGTCACTGAGGAAAAGACAGGAGGCAGAGTTTTGAACTACCAGACAGGAGGCCTAGAGGAAGACCAAAGAGGAGGTTTATGGATGTAGTGAAAGAGGACATGAAGGTAGTTGGTGTGAGAGAAGAGGATGCAAAGGACAGGGTTAGATGGAGGCAATTGATTTGCTGTGGCGACCCCTGAAGGGAAAAGCCAAAAGGAAAAGAAGAAGATTTGTCTGTTTACATTTCTGTTTGTGTCTATTTTTAGCAGGATTATGCAGAAACTAATTGCCAGATTTGCAAGAAATCTAAGATATCACAGCCATGGTGGAGATAATTCCAGTGCTCCCTGTCCCATTTATCAGTTTCTAGATAAGTATGACATTAAATACCTTAAAATATTTGCATTTCTATCGACAATAAAAATAGACATGGATCTTGCTACTAAGAAAATAGAAAAACAAACCAAACTGATCATATTACTTTCTTGGTGGGGCTAATTACGGTAACTTCATTGTCAGTTTCCTGGATTTATAAGGATAATTGTCAAAGATGTAAGCCTTAACCTTGTGCATGGTATATAATTTTTTAATTATGCTAGTGGGTAAGCAAGGCCATGGAGACAAAAACTGTCATAACTTGTGTGTGTTCTAAGGGACCTGCGTATAAGGGCATGAAAAAGAAGCAATGGAATGCGCTTGAACTCTATTATTACACTCACCATCATCAAATGTACCTTATTATATACTATTATATACAGTAATTATAGTCTCAACCACTCCTTTCTAATGACTCATTTTTGCCTGTGAACACCAAGGGTGTACAGTAGTTTGATAAAACACGTTCTGATGCCATGGACCTTTGTGAAAAACAAATTTAATATAATTAATTTTAGAGAGGAAACTTGTAAATTAGTCAGATTTAACTGGAACACAGCAGAAGGCGTAAGTTAACATAATAGAGTGATGACATATGAGTCACTGTGAGTGGCTTTAAAACAAACTAAAGCTCAGGTTTTTGTAATGTCAGTGCATTCTTTACAGCATGGGTATAAAAGAAATGGAAACATTGATTTGAGGTGTGCAGAATAAACAATTACAACTGCCCCCTGTAGTTAAGGCTAGAGAAAAATTCAAACATATATCTTATTATTTGAGTTTGTTAATTGACAGTTTTTGACAAAGAAATGGGTGGCACAGTGGAGCAGTGGGTAGCGTTGTCTCCTCACAGCAAGAAGGTTCCAGGTTCAAGCCCTGTATGATTAGAGTTTGTACGTTCTCCTTATGTCTGTGTGACTCTCCAGGTTCTCTGGCTTCCTCCCACCTTCAAAAACATGCAGCTTGGGTGAATTGGTTACACTAAATTGTCAGTAGGTGTGAGTGTGAGCATGAGTGTTTGTTTGTATTTATGGCATCTTATCCGGGGCTTACCCCACCCTTTGCCTGTAGCCAGCACATTCATTTCAGGATACATATGTTTCATGCAGTATATTGGACAGGGAAGACAGATGGTTTGAGAGAGGAGTGAAAAGAAAATCCATTCATGTCAAAGTGGAGAAGCCATCTCTGAGCGGGGGTGGTGGTCTATGACATCACCTTTCGCCAATTTACAATCAGACCCTTTCGAAACTCCCAAAAAGATTGTCTCAGCAGATTAACTCAGGTGATGTGTCTCATGCTAATGACCTCATTAGCATGCAAAAATGAAACGCACATTTCAGTCACCCCCTTTTGACACGTCGGGTTCCAACGACGGTCGTTGGAATGTGAATAGCACTGACCGCACCCCACAGGGTTATTAAGCTGGGACGACACCAGCCACCATCAGAACTGAAGAAGCCTTTTGGATAAGAGGCAAAATGTCTTCAAAAAACTTTCTTAAAGTCCAGTGGATTGATTTAAACAGCTTTGGATTACTACTTGGCGATGTTAATTTATTTGTAATTAATTGTATGACTAAACTAATTAAAAGCAATTTGAACATGAAAGACTATACAATTTGCTGATATGGCAAACGTTTAAACGTGGATTAGTTCTTCATCAGTGATTAACTCCTGATGGTCCAAGTGCTATTTAAGCAGAATTATATCTATGTTTTTCTATGTATTTCTGAAAATTTTTCTTTTTCTTTTAAAAGTACCCAAGTGACAATTGTACATTAAAAATCAATGCAGACACCTCAAAATGGTAAACCTTCTTGTTTTGGCATACATTCTCCTCCTCATCTGTCAATGTCTCCACCTCCCACTATCGTAACTTATACCTTCCCGTCTTTCAGCTTTTAAGAAAAAGAAGAAGTCTTTTCTGTAGTTGTTATCATAATTAATTTGTCTGCTGATCCTCTGGATTGTCCATTTTTTTTCTTTGGAAGGGGGGTTTTACTGGTCAGTTTTGCCATGAATTGTAAATTCGTATTTTTGCTGAAATGGTTGTGGTACTACAGAAACGAAATAATCACCACTGGCATTCCGCTCGTACTGCTCCCTCTGCCAGTCATCCACCCTACATTGGTGAGTGTGTGTGTACAAGAGGTTATGTTTTAATGTTGTACTGGGTTTCACTGTTGCTATCTGCATGATTTTTCTGTTGTTAATTGAACAGGATATGTCAGAGATCTATGGTATGTTACACCTCATTATTTGTCAATATTCAATTAAAATAAACTCAATTCAATTTATTTATACACATCCTGGCAGAGAGGCAAACACAGGAATGATATAATCTCTTAAATTAGTTCTGTTGTGTACATACACAGATTAGACAGTGAGTTTCGGAGATAGCATGCTTGAGGTTTATTTCGTCAATTTTAAATGGTTTCATTAATATATGTTTGTGTGTCATCTGCATAACAGTGCAAATACATGGAGAATTTCCTGATAATGTAATCCAAGACAGGCCTTGAAATTAACTTTTTTTCTTGGTAGCACTGGTGCTCCCAAATTTAGAAGTTAGTATCACCAGCAAAAACTTTAGGAGCACCTACCCAAAAGCAAGGCGTACAGACAACATATGTAACATGGCATGTATTTTATTCACAGAACCGTGAACACTTTTGTAAACATTTTTGTAACATTAGTTGGGTCTCCTGGCTCTCAGTCCCTCTCTCATCCACCTTTTCACTGAAGGCCCAGCAACAAAGTTCTCCTCAGGAGGACCCTCTACAGCAGGGGTATTCAATTCAAAGTCACGGAGGTCCGGTTAGAAAAATTTCCCCTTAGAAAAAGGTCCAAACCCAAGTCTAGTTTGTGTCTTATAGCCGGCCACAATATCCATATTATCATTTATTATCAATTTTCAATGCAGGACATGTTTAAGTGAGTGCACAGCTGGCTCTTTTACCTCACCATAAATAAAAGTAGACCTAGGGAAATAAATTTTAAGCCTTTATGTTAGATTGAAGAACACACAAACCTCAGAATTAAAAAGTGCAAAAAGAGCTGAATAATCCTTTTTCTCGTAAATAAAAGACATCCCAGCCTAAAGAACTGAAGGCCTACACTTCAAGTAAAAAAACATTAACATGTTCAGAAAGCATGAATAAAAATAGGCTCTTTCAGGGGAAAAAGGCAAACAGAACTTTCTTCATGAGAGAAAGGGGCATGTGACCTGCCAGTAATTTAATTGTACACAAGTAATCTTGTACACAAGGTGTGCGTGTGCTTGGTCTCTGTAATGTTGGTGAAAGAGACCTCTGGACTTTGTCAGCATCTCTTTTATTGCTGCATGTATGTCCTCTCCTCCTGTGTGTGAAAAGCTAATCAGGTAGAGTCCTTTACATTGTGAGTACATGTATTCTCTACATGTTGTAATACATGTACAAGTTATGCATCTCAGTTGTAAATTCTCAGTCATCCAGGTCATGGTAAATCTCTGTGTTCAATGAAGTCATCTGGACTTGTAGAATAACCTTGAAGACATTTCCTCTCTCAACACTTCTTCAGGTCTGAACATCTGGTGGGGAGTTCCAGATATTTAAACTAATAGGAGTTGTCAAGGTTGTTAATTCATTATTCAAACCCAGTTCTACAGATTTCAACTTTGGGCTCGAGGTTATTACCCCAAGCAGACTGGAGTTATCTGAAAGACATTCAGATGAAGGTTGAAACATTTAATTAATGAAACAGTGTGTAACAGTTTGTGTTGACTTGACCATTTAGTTTGAATGAATGAATGAGTTCATTTATTTCGAATAACAAAAAAAATAACAAAATAACAATAACAAACAACAATAAATACACCAGAATGGTGTGAACACTATCCGAAAAAGAGTAGGAAGAAGTGTAAACTTATTAAACTCCTAACCCTTATTCTCCAAAAAAAAAAAAAAAAAAATACTCATTACAAAATACTAGCTGATTATATTTACAGAAGTAATTCAATCATTTAAACGGCCAAGTCATAAAAAAATTTTTCTTTAAAAAGTAAGTAAAACGGAAGGAGAAAACAAACAAACAAACAAATAAAACAGTATAGTGATCAAATGAGGAACATAATTATTAAAGACAAAGAGTAGACCTATAACTGAAAATGTCTTGTAACTGTTGGGCTGCAACAACAGGCCTTCTTCTTTCAAATACCTCCCACATATAATTTTTTTGTATGACCTCTTGAACTGGTTGATGTATGGACTGAGTTGAACCTCTGTTCCACAGTTTCACTCCATGTACATACACATGCTTTTCAGTGTTGTTTTAACTGGTCATACTTTTAAGTTGAGCTCTCTTCTTCTTTGATGATTTTAGTTGAAATTGTATATCTCTCTATTGACCAACATGACTGAGTAATATATATTTATGCCACAGTTCAAAAAATAAGTGTGGATCCATACTTGTCTATGAAATCATTTTCAGGTCAGCACTCACTATATAAAAGACTCTAGCATGCTGTTTTTGGGTGGAGTATTTGTGGCCATTGCAGTGGAAAACTGCAATCTTCATAAGCACATCGCCCTCAGAATTCTGCTGCTGATGGGTGATTATCCATCCCTGTAAGAAACTTTTGTAGAACAAATCTCATGTGCACCTTCTAACAGACATCAAAAACAAAGCTGTGACTATCAAAAGGGATCTTACAGGTATTTAAAGTACATGTAGTCCTCAACATGCAAACATAGTTGGTTCTGAGTGGCTGCTCATAAGTAGAATTGTTGGTAAGTCATTATTTACTAAATTTCAACCTATAATATCCATTTTAGGTCATTCAAATCCCATTACTACTTTAAATATGAAACTACTATTCCCTAAGACATACCAGAAACAATTACAGGACATAAAAACCACACGTGAATTATAAATAAATATCCATCCATCCATTGTCATGACCGCTTCATCCGTTGTCACGGGTTGCGGGAGGCTGGAGCCTATCCCAGCTGGCATAGGGAGGGAGGCGGTGGCAACTCCGGGCTCGACGCCAGTGCACTGCTGAGCCACACAGAGACGCAGACAAATACACACACACACACTCACTCACGTGGAGAACAAGAAAACTCCCACCTTGCTGTGCGGCGACAGCACTAAACACTGCACTACCATGCCGCCCCAAAAATAGATAAATAAAAATAAGTAAATAAAATACTGTAGTACCTACTTGTGAACAAGCCCACCATGAGATACTTGAGTTCCTTCTCTTGGAGTCCCACCCTGATCTGGAGAAAACTGAGAAGTGTGATCTTCCCATAGTTAAAACACATCCCCTGGTCTCCCTTTTATTAAAAAGGGGAACCAGCATCTCAGTAAACCAACCTAGAGGCATTGCCCCCAACTTCCACCCAGTGTTGTACAGGAGTATTAACAAGGCAACCATAAAACATTCACAATCTTTAGGTGCCACGGAGGATATGTCAGCTGAATTAAATATTTTCTTGCACTCCTTTCACCATCTAACTGTACCTCCAATACAGATCAACAGCTCTCTGTCCACACTGTACATAGTGTGTGCAAGGCACTCTTTTCCCATCCTTAATAGTCTGACGGTTTACCAGAATTTGCTTGAGGTTGCACAACAATCATGTGCCGTGGCCTCACCGAATTCCCCCACACCCATGTTTTTGCTTCAGCCTCTGCCAGGGTTTCACTCTGTTTGGCCAGTTGACTACATCTCCTCGGACTTCTTAAGTTTTACAACTTTTCTGACCACATACCACCGGGTTCTGAGATAGCACAAGAGACATCAGCAACCTTATGGTCACAACTCAAGGCAGCCACTTCAATAGCAGTGAAATGGACCATAATTCATTTGAGCTCAATGTCCCCTGCCACCCTTCAAATACAGTCAAAGTCCTGCTGGAAGTGACAGTTGAAGATCTCTGGGGAAGGAGGATCTGTCTAATGCTCTAGGTTCATCAGGTTCTATCACATTGTAATCACATCATCAAACATGACCCTGCTAGTACAATGCTGCTATAAAACACTTTCACAATAGTTCAGATGAATTATAAGCATTTGTAAAAAATAGGGTCATAATAGAAATGTGATGAACTCACAGTAACAAATACCACAAGTTGATTTCAGGATTAAATTAGGTGAAAATTAGATGAAACGTAATTTGGCCTAAATCGCATTTAATGTCATGCCACCCTTTGATTGCTATCTGATCACCACTATGGTTTTTCTGCTCGTGATCAGTATATCTTCACTGCCTTTGCTATCCTGTCAAACAGATTATTGATGGAGTTCATGATTGTCACATGCTTCCTGTGCATGTGGATCAGCAACACAGCCACCACAGCAATGATGTTGCCAATTGCCAATGATGTGCTGAAGCAGCTGAAGGCTACAGATGCTCAGGCAGATGCACGAGTGTTCCAGACTGGAGGCGGGGATGAGAATGGAATTGATCTCCAGATGAGACAAACTAAACAGGATGTGGTAAACATAACACAACCAGACACTCAGACTCAGATGGAGGACAGATTGTGTGAGTAAAATGGTCAGTATGATATAGGAATTTATGGCCTTAATGGTAACCTATCCAACAACTCTAACTTGGGCACCAGATGAACATGAATGGAGTTCAGACTCACTGCCAGAGTTCCAGAGAAAAGCAAGAGAAACAAGGTACAAGCTCCTGACCAAAGAGTTGAATCTGAGTGTGTGTTACTCTGCCAGCATTGGAGGCACAGCTACACACACTGGTGGATCCTCAAACCTCATCCTCCAGGGACAAATTGATCAGTAAGGCATTAGTAAATTCAGGATTGTCACATTCCACATGTTGGTAGCTCTTCGCCTTACCTGATTTCTATTTTTTTTTTTAATTCTAAAGGCTCTTCCCTGACAATGGTGGTGTGATAAACTTTGCCAGCTGGTGTGGATTTGCGTTCTCCAACATGGTGATCATGTTGGTTTTGACAGGGATCTGGCTTCAGTTCATGTTCCTTGGTTTCAAGTAAGGCTTTTTCAAACTACTAGTGAGTCACAGATGCTCTTGTGAGCAATCATGATGATATAGTAAATATTTATATATATATTAGCCAAGAGGGGAAATGTTTGTTATGAATCACAGTTACAAACCAGTTCTGAGCAGTTTGGCACTATGGGCAGATGGTAAGTCCTGCTGCAAAAGCAGGGCTGAAGCATGAAGTGTCTCCAGGCAGTGGCAGAACTGACTTTGATCTTGTTAAAATACAGTGTGCCAACATCAGCACATGACATGGACCCCAAGCCATTACTGACTGTGGACATTTCACAGTCAATAAAGCAACTTGAATTATGTGCCTATACACTCTTCAATCAGATTCTGTGACTTCGAGTTTCAAATGAATGTCAAATTTTTCAAATATGACTTGAAAAACCACCAAACAAGGGTCCAGATCTTTTTAGCCCAGGTAAGATATAACTGAGGTTGCCCACCCATTTGTCTCACACTTGCACTTCCAGCTAGAGTGCCACCTGGACACTGAAAGAACACACACACACACACACACACACACACACACACACACACACACACACACACACACACACACACACACACACACACACTCACACACACACACACACACACACACGAACACACACGCACACGCACACTCTCTGTATTAACCTGAAAAGGAATTTGGCCTATTGATTGCTTATTTTTTCATGTATCTCTGTTTCTTGGATTTATATGTTTATTTATATGTTACTTATATGTTTCATATTACCTGATCCAGCATGGGCTCAATTGTTGAAGAATTCAATGAAATGTCACCGTATTTTGTAAGAGACCTAAAAGTGTGCATCTTATACAGAAATTAATTGTTTTATATTCCTTCTTTGTAAATTTTAAGAAGCAGTCAAACACATATTTTGCAAGTATATCTCATTCCATTGTTCTAATAGATAGAAATCATGGTTTATCCACATCAGCAGTAGTGTCATCATGGATGATGCTAGAGCCTATTCAAGCTCTTTATGGGTGAGAGGCAGGGAACACCCCAAATGCATCGCCAGGACATTATGGGGCCATCTCATGTGTTTTCAATTTTAAGATAGGATGTGACTTCTTTGTACTTTTCTCCCCAGCCTGAAGCAGTCATTTGTCTGTGACAAGAAAACCAAGAGCGTTATGGCAGTGTACATGGTGATGAGGAAGGAGTACAGTACACTAAGATGGGACGTACTGTATGACGTTTGCTGAGGTGGCTGTGCTCATCATCTTCATCCTGCTCGTTCTTTTGTGGTTCACCAGGGACCCAGGATTTATAAATGGCTGGGCAGCAGCGTTATTTAATCAGAATGGTAAGTAAGTGTTTAAATGTGTTGGAATGACTTTCAGCAAAATTAGTGGTTACACAAACTTTCTATGAAAATTGTTTTATCCAAAAACATTAAGATGCATAGGGCGGCACGGTGGCGCAGTGGGTAGCGCTGTCGCCTCACAACACAGCGGACCCAGGTTCGAGTCCCGGGCTAAGATAATGACTGACTGACTGACATTAAGATGCCGCAAAGAACAGAAACAGAAATGATGATTTGAAAATCAGGATTGAATTGACAATAGCACAACATTTAAAACATTGAAAAAGCTGAGGCCCCAAACCTATGAGCAGCTGAAATATTCCACTTTTAGAATTACAGTACAGCAATAGGTCTCCTCAGTTTCTGAGTGCTAAGTTGATCCTGATTCAGTTTGAAGATTTAAAATGTTATAATCAAATCATGTGTTTTCAGGAGTTCGCTCATCAACACATAGTCTTGTTCTTAGTGTGTTTGCCTCATATGGCAGTTTACATTAACATCAGATGCTGATGTTGATTCACTTGCACGGGGAGCTGGGGCCTATCCCAGCTGGCTTAGAGCTTGAGTCGGGGGAAACTCCGGGCACAACGCCAGTGCACCGCGGTGCCACACAGGGATGCAGACATGCATATGTTAACATATGCTGTCCCTCTGATGTACTCATTCCTGATCCTATCCTTCCTGGTCACTCCCAGAGAGAACCTCATACATGTTAGAGCAGTGCAGGACATGTATGAGGACTGTAAGACAGTGGTGAGGTGTGCTGTAGGTGTGACAGAGGAGTTCAAGGTGGAGGTGGGACTGCATCAGGGATCAGCTCTGAGCCCCTTCTTGTTCGCTATGGTGATGGACAGGCTGACAGACGAGGTTAGACAGGAATCTCCATGGACTATGATGATTGCAGATGACATTGTGATCTGCAGTGAGAGCAGGGAAGTGGTGGAGGAGAAACTAGAGAGGTGGAGGTTTGTCCTGGAAAGAAGAGGGATGAAGGTTAGCCGCAGTAAGACAGAGTACATGTGTGTGAATGAGAGGGACCAAAGTGGAAGAGTGAGGTTACAGGGAGAAGAGATCAAGAAGGTAGAGGATTTTAAGTACTTAGGGTCAACAGTCCAGAGCAATGGAGAGTGTGGAAAAGAGGTGAAGAAGCGTGTCCAGGCAGGATGGAACGGGTGGAGGAAAGTGTCAGGTGTGATGTGTGATAGAAGAGTTTCAGCTAAAATGAAAGGAAAGGTGTACAAAACTGTGGTGAGACCAGCGATGTTGTTTGGTCTAGAGACAGTGTCACTGAGGAAAAGACAGGAGGCAGAGTTTTGAACTACCAGACAGGAGGCCTAGAGGAAGACCAAAGAGGAGGTTTATGGATGTAGTGAAAGAGGACATGAAGGTAGTTGGTGTGAGAGAAGAGGATGCAAAGGACAGGGTTAGATGGAGGCAATTGATTTGCTGTGGCGACCCCTGAAGGGAAAAGCCAAAAGGAAAAGAAGAAGATTTGTCTGTTTACATTTCTGTTTGTGTCTATTTTTAGCAGGATTATGCAGAAACTAATTGCCAGATTTGCAAGAAATCTAAGATATCACAGCCATGGTGGAGATAATTCCAGTGCTCCCTGTCCCATTTATCAGTTTCTAGATAAGTATGACATTAAATACCTTAAAATATTTGCATTTCTATCGACAATAAAAATAGACATGGATCTTGCTACTAAGAAAATAGAAAAACAAACCAAACTGATCATATTACTTTCTTGGTGGGGCTAATTACGGTAACTTCATTGTCAGTTTCCTGGATTTATAAGGATAATTGTCAAAGATGTAAGCCTTAACCTTGTGCATGGTATATAATTTTTTAATTATGCTAGTGGGTAAGCAAGGCCATGGAGACAAAAACTGTCATAACTTGTGTGTGTTCTAAGGGACCTGCGTATAAGGGCATGAAAAAGAAGCAATGGAATGCGCTTGAACTCTATTATTACACTCACCATCATCAAATGTACCTTATTATATACTATTATATACAGTAATTATAGTCTCAACCACAGGAATCTCCATGGACTATGATGTTTGCAGATGACATTGTGATCTGTAGTGAGAGTAGGGAAGAGGTGGAGGAGAAGCTAGAGAGGTGGAGGTTTGCCCTGGAAAGGAGAGGAATGAAGGTTAGCATTAAGACAGAGTACATGTGTGTGAATGAGAAGGACCCAAGTGGAGGAGTGAGGTAACAGGGAGAAGAGATCAAGAAGGTGGAGGATTTTAAGCAGTGGTGGGCGTTCAGGGCCTGCAAGGCCTTCTCTGCTGGCCTAAAAATATCTGAATCACAGACTGATGTTAATTATATTTTGTCCATGAATACTTATTAAATAATTCCAAATTGTCTGTCAGCTTCCTTTCATTGCTTTTCGCCTGGTTGCGCTGCTTCCAGACGTGTGTTTTCATATTTAAGCATTTAACCAATCACATTTTAGCCATTACTTGTTGCCTGGTCAGAAATCTACCTGGACGTCTTCACAATCCAGTTCAGAGAGCGCACAGCATAAAATAAGTGTCTGTACAGCTGTTGCTTTAACCAATCAGATTTAAAGTTGGCACCCCCAACGCCTTCTAGAAAGCGTACTCAATGTCAGCGTTTTCACACCCTCTGATTGGATGGTGAGAGCGTGTACCAGCCTGAGCTACAAAACTGCATCTGTAGCGAGCTGCACTAGCAAATATATTGTTGTGTTGATTTAATAGCGGTTTTGTCAACCCACAATGGCTGAAGGAGGGGAAGAAATGGATTTAGTTGCAGATTTACTTTCAAAACCATTTTTAAGACGGATTTTTCAAGAAAAGCTGGACATCCTTGAGAAAGGTCTGGCGACTCCGAAGCTAGCAAGCATGTCACAACCGGGAAAACAATTTGTCTGCCGCTTTTAGTGGTAGTAGACATCCAGAGTGGTTAATATTTCAACTTTTGTACACTCAGGAACCGGATAAGATAGAAAGATGAGGGAGAAAGCCAGTGTGAGTAAGACCATAGATCAAAGCTAGTGCTTTTGTTCTATGGAAGTAGGTCAGGGCAAAAAATTTAATTCAGGGGTGTTGCAGGATGTTGCAGTCTGTGACTGCCTTGTTTAATGATTATTTTTATTATTGAGTTATTGAGGCTTGGATTGAGGGTTGGATTGATTCAGAAGGAGCACTACTGAAGGCCTAGGTGTGAAATGCACGGCAGGCCACTGATTTTAAGTACTTAGAGTCAACAGTCCAGAGCAATGGAGAGTATGGAAAAGAGGTGAAGAAGTGTGTACAGGCAGAATGGAATGGGTGGAGAAAAGTGTTAGGTGTGTGTTAGAAGAGTTTCAGCTACAATGAAAGGAAAGGTGTACAAAACTGTGGTGAGACCAGCAATGTTGTTTCCTCAATGTTGTTTCCTTTTCCTCAGTGTCACTGAGGAAAAGACAGGAGACAGAGCTGGAGGTAGCAGAGATGAAGATGCTGAGGTTCTCTTTGGGGGTGACCTGAAAGGATAGGATCAGGAATGAGTACATCAGAGGGACAGCACATGTTTGAGGTTTTGGAGATAAAGTCAGAGAGGCCAGACTGAGATGGTTTGGACATGTCCAGAGGAGAGATAGTGAATATATTGGTAGAAGGATGCTGAGTTTTGAACTGCCAGGCAGGAGGCCTAGAGGAAGACCAAAGAGGAGGTTTATGGATGTAGTGAAAGAGGACATGAAGGTAGTTGGTGTGAGAGAAGAGGATGCAGAAGACAGGATTAGATGGAGGCAACCAATTCGCTGTGGCGACCCCTGAAGGGAAAAGCCGAAAGAAAAGAAGAAGAACCACCATCTGTCCTTCTGCATTCCTCTCCTGGATACCAAACCTGCCCATCACCTCCTCATCACTTGTTTCCTGCAACCAACATGTCCATTGAATTCTGCACCAATGACAACTCTGTCACTTTTAGTTATGCTCTGCATCACTTTCTCAAAGTCCAACCAGAATTTCTCCTTGTCCTCCAGCTCACATCCTACCTGTGGAGCATACCCACTAACAACATTGAACATCACACCTTTGATTTCTAGCTTCAGACTCATCACACTATCAGACACTCTTTTGACCTCCAGGACATTCCTAACAAACTTCTCCTTCAAGATAACTCCTACTCCATTTCTCTTCCTATCTACACCATGATAGAACAATTTGAACACTGCTTCTAAACTTCTAGCCTTGCTACCTTTCCACCTGCACACCGATGGCGGTCGTTGTTGCCCCGGGCCTCCACCGATCCCGTATGGAAGTCATACGTTTGATTCGCATATTGATTTGGCAAAAGTTTTATGTTGGATGCCCTTCCTGACACAACCCTCTGTATTTATCCGGGCTTGGGACCGGCACAATAAGACACTGGCTTGTGCCGTCTTGCGGCTACAGTAATGCATTCCAGGACCACCTGCGAAAAACAAAATTCTATGATTTAGTGACAAAATTTCTGTTTTATTATTTACGTTAATTTAATCATTTATGAACCCTACTCATATTGATGTTAAACCACCTTATATCTCTATTATCTTGTCCCACTCTTATAAACTGTTTAAAGCACTTTTGCACTCGAGATGCTGTCAGCCAATAGCATGCGCGTGCCGTATCACGTGACTAAATCTGCAATTTAGTGAATTTGAGCATCTTGAAGCGCAAATAAGCGAGTGATTACCGTAATTGCATGTGATTGACTAAGCGACTAACTAGAATGTGCTTTTAATTTCCCTTTGGGGTTTACTTAACTATATAAAATAAAAAATTCAAAAAATAAAAACATAAATTGTCTGCAGGTGTGAGTGTGAGCGTGAGTGGGGGTCTATCTTTCTGTGTGGCCCTGCGATGAGCTGGTATCTCATTCCTGCCTCTCACCAGTAGCCTGCAAAGACTGGCCCATGACCCATAACCTTTAAACCCTATGCGGATTAGAAATTATCAAAGAATGCAGGTGACTCCACATAGTGGTGAAACTTAGAATTTCAACTCAGTAAAGTGAAAGTCTAGTGACGTGTTCTATCATATTTTTCAAATTTACTGCAAGTCAATTAAAAATAGACCACAATCCACAGTTGATTAACATACAGTAGTTTGGACACCTCTGTCTGAATGGATCCACAGTTCTTTCACAATGCCCCACTGGTCTAATGTCTTCCTCATTCTCGAGATTACAAGCTAAATTTTCCACAGGTGAACCAGTTGTTTTGAGCAATTCTTGTAAACCTTTTTTGATATATGACAATTAATAAAATCACAAGAGACAAAGGAGTGTTAAAAATAATCATTAAAAAGGCAGTCACAGACTGCAACATCCTGCGACACCTCTTCTTCTTTTCTTTCGGCTTTTCCCTTCAGGGGTCGCCACAGCGAATCGGTTGCCTCCATCTAGCCCTGTCCTTTGCATCCTCTTCTCTCACACCAACTACGTTCATGTCCTCTTTCACTACATCCATAAACCTCCTCTTTGGTCTTCCTCTAGGCCTCCTGCCTGGCAGTTCAAAACTCAGCATCCTTCTGCCAATATATTCACTATCTCTCCTCTGGACATGTCCAAACCATCTCAGTCTGGCCTCTCTGACTTTATCTCCAAAACCTCAAACATGTGCTGTCCCTCTGATGTACTCATTCTTGATCCTATCCTTCCTGGTCACTCCCAAAGAGAACCTCAGCATCTTCATCTCTGCTACCTACAGCTCTGTCTCCTGTCTTTTCCTCAGTGACACTGTCTCTAGACCAAACAACATCGCTGGTCTCACCACAGTTTTGTGCACCTTTCCTTTCATTGTAGCTGAAACTCTTCTATCACACATCACACCTGACACTTTTCTCCACCCGTTCCACCCTGACTGTACACGATTCTTCACCTCTTTTCCAGACTCTCCTGCGACACCCCTGAATTAAAATTTTTGCCCTGACCTACTTTCATAGAACAAAAGCACTAGCTTTGATCTATGGTCTTACTCACACTGGCCTTCTCCCTCATCTTTCTATCTTATTCGGTTCCTGAGAGTGCAAAAGTTTAAATTTGACTTTAACCTAGTTTTCTCAGGGTCGGGGTCATCATCTCATTTTCATCCCCTTTGCCGCCCAAGTAATCTGCTTTTTGTTTTGTCTTTTCATCTGTAACAGTTGCGAAGATATTTGGTGGACAAACGAACAAACGCTTGAAGAGGGATGCAATAACCTTAAAGGAGCCACTAAAGTGAGGAGAATTGGTCCAGTAGGATCCTTCTGTTCACAGAGGGTAATAGGCCTGGTGGGCAGTCCAATGATTTTAGAGCAGACCTTCACTGGTCCCTGTAAAGGGTTCCTGTTATAGTTGCTGCGATAGTGAAGGCACTCGCAATTAAACTGTAATAGAGGATTCCTTATTGACCACAAATGAGTTACATTTCCTCAGGAGGTACTGTCACAGTTGACACTTCCTGAGGATCTCTTCTGTGGTTGATATGTGGTTGTTGTGGAGGCAAATGTAAGGCCAAAAATGGCTCCCAAGTACTCACATTCCTCAACAGTCTTGATAGATCTCCCATAGAAACTTGTGACCACTGCAGCCAGATTCCCACTGTCTGCTGAAAAATGTCACGATTGTCTCCTTGGTCCATGTTCAGTTCCAGGCAGAAGTTGTAACACCACTGCACAAACCCTGGTAGAGCTGAGTTGCAGTGCTGATAGGAGCATGATAGCATAGAAAAATGGATGGAATCACCTGCAAACTTAAACAGATGGCAGTTTGGCTGGATGGATCTGTAGTCATTGGTGTAGAGGATGAAAAGCAGTGGTGACAGGACACAGGGGAGCTAGCAAAGGTGCGAAAGAGGCTGGGGGTGCCTGGAGAGCTGGTGAGCTAACTAGAGCGGTCTGTGGCCTGTTGATGAGGAAGTTTATTACGCTCAAGGTTAGTTGATCATCAAGTTGGAAGTGACTGTGAGCTTTTTATTGAGGATATGTGGTTGATATGTGGTTGTTTTTATAGACAGGGTCTTGGCAGAGTGGTCACCCTGCCTATAAAAACATAAAAACAGTGTCTTGGACCAACCTGCAGTCCTAGCTTCAGTTTAATACAACCATACTCATGTTCACCACCTGATTTTAAAAAGAATATCACACATTATTTAATAGTCTTCCTTTCTTCAACCACTGACTATACCCCATCACAGACACAGTATATAACAAAATGGTTTGTCTCTATTTGTAAAAAGTCGTAAAAGGATCCTGACTTTTTCTTTGTCACTGTCTAAAACTGAATTCATAATCAATGAATTCTTAGCTAATGAGTTCTTAGCCAATGCTTTTTGAAGACCTAAATATGTTATGACTTTTCTGGATGGGACACGTAGTTCATTATTAAATACACATGGTAATGGTGTATTAGGGTTAGGGTTAGATGGTAATGGTAATTGTTTTTTAACATAAATCCAAGATTGCGTCCCATTGCTTCGGTTAACCTTGAACAAACAGTATTAATAATTAATGTTAATGCAGGTGTAATTATGGTAAATAATTACAAAAACACTCATTAAATAACAGTTATGTGCTTTAGTCGGTTGACAAGATTGAAAATTTATTCTTGATGTGGTAAACATTAATGCATGACTTGATTCCCTTTTGGTATTCATTAACTTTTGATCATTTGAGCAGTGGTTAAGCATTGATGATTTCATATTTGTGCACCACTATTCTACAGTATTAGAGGAAGAAGAAGATAGAAGATAGAAGATTTTTGATTTTTACAAAAACACTTTAATTACACTCAATTATTCTACAATGTTACATAACATAAAAAGTGCTAAAGTGCTTCAAAGTTAAAAAAACCCATAAATAAATACAATTTAAAAATCAGCGTATTACATCAAGAAATTTGCAAATTTAAGTTGATCATGAATCTACAGTGGATATTTTTGAGGCACCAGATGTTCCTAAAGCTGTTCAGGTCTTTTGTCATTTTATAAAAACCAAACCGTAGTTGTAAAATATATCTGATGTTGCAACAAAAATCTGCAGTTATTTTTTGAACTATATTGTTTTCAAATTTCTTCTTTCTGGTTACATAAATTGCCAGTTTAGCTTCAACAGAAATTAAATTGAAAAGCTGCCACCTTTTTTGATTTGCTTTGTTGTACCCAGCACCATAAATAAAATTTCTGATATCAAAACTTTCACTGAACACAATAAAAACAGTTGTTAAAAGAGTGAAGAGCACAACAAGTCTCTTACACTAACTAAAAACATGAAAGACTGTCTGACGAAGGGGACAGAAGGGACACTGGCTTGACACAGCAGGGTTAAAAACAAAGATAAAAGCATTAGAACTGATGGCACCGTGTAAAATTCTCCACTGGAGATCGACCGTTTTTTTCTTGAGGGGAGGCTTGTATAAAAGTCTCCATTGTGGGGTCTATTCCCCATCATCCCGCTGGTCCAGTAGGTGCTCTGTCACATAGTCCTCTCCTGTTAATCACTTTCACACAGTTTTTATACAGTGTTTTCTTGTTGGCTGTGTGCAGACTGATGTTCTGAAGGTCTCTGAGGAGAGGACTGTCCAGCTCTCCAGGCAGGGAACTGATGTGGACCTCCGAGAAAGGATCCCTGTTGTCTGGCATGGTTCCTCGACTATAATCCAGGAGGAGGCCACTCTCCCCTCCAGAGAGTCTTTGCCTCCACAGTTCTAGCACCCTCTGAGCCACCCTGGTGGAATGGATGTTCATCAGGGAGCCCACAGATTGGGCATCCGGCAACACCGGCCCAACGTTGTCCACCAGCTGTTAGAGGGTCAGGGTCCTGGTTCTCAAAGTGCTGTCAGCAGCCCAGATGTGGCTTCACTGCAGACATCCAGCCTGGCTCCACACAGAGCTTTTTCCTGAACAGCTTTTAAGAAGGGCCCATGACTAAGAAACACCTTAAAAAGGAGGCAAACCATTTAACCTTAGAAATTTAGAATCAATAAAAGACAGTGCAGCATTAAGCCCCAAGTTACTCACACGTGTGAATATACAGCTGGGCACTTCTCTCC
This sequence comes from Antennarius maculatus, assembly GCA_013358685.1. Taxonomy (NCBI): domain Eukaryota; kingdom Metazoa; phylum Chordata; class Actinopteri; order Lophiiformes; family Antennariidae; genus Antennarius; species Antennarius maculatus. The sequence goes on along the minus strand of CM023617.1, from coordinate 15,748,322 downwards.
ATGTCAGATCCGCTGGTCCGGTCAGAAACCGCTGGATGAAGTGTTATCTGAACATGGCTGTTCTACTAGCCAGGTGGATTAGGCTCTGTCCCCCCTCCCCTTTTGATACAAACAACGCTACCTAAGGCACCTAATGTAGCCCATCCCAGAAGTTTACAAGTTTGTTCTGGGTCTGGGCTGAAAGATAGAAAAAAAGCGCTGAAACACACTCAGCTGTTCCACTCACTTCGTTCACTCCTCCCACATGAAAAAGTAGACGTTATTCATCCTTGTAAGGAAATTATTTTTTCCACTCTTCCACTCTCTCGAACTGCCGATTCACACTCCTAAATTTTTGGTCCACATGGGTCTTGAGCCGGCAACCCTCCGGTCCCCAGCCCAAGACTTATTAGACTGAGCTACTCTCGTCCTTTATTACTTGACTGTTTTAATTTTTTTCCTTTAATTCTACATTTGCAATATAGTTTAAACTCTTAATATTTTACTCTCGCACAGGTCCATTAGTAAGTAATGAGGACCAAAGTGCAGAAGTAAGATGGAAACAAACCATAAGAGTTCAAGATTTTAATCTGATTTCAAACAATAATAACCAATAGGCAATCCCAAGAGGCACAGTATCCAAACTCAAAAGGCAAACTAGAAAAAATAGTCAGAAGTTGTACACTGGAAAGGAAACTGCCAGAAACACTGTGAACTTACAAGGAATTGAAAAGGAAAAGGAGATTCTGACAACCAAAGTCAGCAAAACATGGACTAAAATCATGGGAGGGACAAAATACTGGGAAACAGGAGGAACGGCAAGGAGGAGAAATGTCACACACCGGAGGGAGAATATTAAAAGGGGAAGACACAAGCAGAATACCACGATAAAATGTATGAGAAAATGCCTAAAAAAATCTAAAAGAGAGGGAAAGAACTGAATTTAAAACAAAGAGCTAGAAAGAGATGTAAAGACAGATCACAAGAAAGAACCGAAGTGCACAGCAAAAACACAACATGGAGAACATCACTATCAAAACAAAATAGGAAACAGAAAACACATAGTCTTCAAACTAACAAAGTAAAGCCATGACTATGACAAAACCTGCCTTTTGATTTGGCTCTCTTTCTCCTCATCATCTGTCAATGTCTCCACCTCCCAATATCTACCGTTACGACGTTTCTTGCTTTATCTGCTTTTATCAGTCCAGCTTTGTGATCTCTTTCAGTTAATGTTTGATGTGAGCATGAGATAGAAAGAGATTGTAGTCATACTAGTATCATTACCTCAGGCTTCTTTACAACATATCTTTGTCTTGCTCAGTTTAACATGTGCTGTAGTACAATTTTTTAGCTGTGTGTTTTTCTAAACTGAGTTTTTGAGACATTTTTTTACATTTTGGTACAGTATTCTGGTTAGTTCTGCCATGAATTTTAAATTCGTATTTAATCTCTTGAAGTGGCTGTGGCACCATAGAAACTACATAATCACCGTTGCTACTCCGCTCCTACTGCTTCCTCTGCCAATCATCTACCCTACCCCGGTGAGTGTGTGTGCTTAAGAGGTAATGTTTTATTTCAATGAGAATTTTAAATTGTGCTGGTCTTGAAAGAAAGCGCAATGCTGATATTTTCTATGAGGAACAAGTTGTAGTTTGACTGTTGCTAACAAGATTTGCTCCCTATCTGCAAGATTCTTAATACTTCTGTTCTTCTGGATAGCACAGGACACGGAGGTACGTTAAATTTCGATATTGTTGATTAATATGGAGCTTTGTATTACTTGCTACAGTGTACAGGCAGATTAACATGTCCACAGATTAATCATCATAATGATTTTATTCTGTTTGACAATGCGTTTGGTTAATCTGTCAGCTCGTCAGTTCAGCTCATGTTGGTTGTAGTTAAAAAAAAGGTTGACAATTCTCTGTGGTTTTATATCAGTAGTATAGTACCATATTCTTAGTAGTAGCAATGTTTTTGGAAGTAATTTTTGACATTACACTGCAAAAGTCAATAGCCAATAGCAAAACCAAGCAAATCGAGCCATAGATACATTGAACACGGGAAGGTTGGTTGGTTGATTGGTTGGTTGGTTGGTTGGTTGGTTGGTTCATTCACTCATTCATTTATTCATTCTTTCATTAATTCATTTGAAAGAAGTATTCTTCATTCAAATATTGGTCCAGGTATGTATTAAAATCCAAATCCTAATCTGTAGGCCCTTTTAAGAGTTATGATTTGGCAGCTTGTCTCATCTGTATCTTGGTGACCGTGTGCTGCAGAGCCAATCTGAACATGGTTGTGGGTTTGAACATCACACGGATATGGTCGGCCACACACAGAACACAAAATACAGCTCTGTGACACTTCTAAGAAACTGTTTTGATCCAGAATGTTACATTAAACAATGGAAGATCACGTTTTGCTTCTACAAGTATTCAGTCTATGGCTCCTCAGTCGTCTCTTTGTGTTCGCCATGTTGAGCTCAAGAAGAGCATTGACTAGTGTTTCTTCAAATGAAAAACATCATATAGAGAAAAGGTTGATCAATAATCATTAAAAAATCAACACATTCAAGCTTAAATCATTAAACTAACACTTGAGATGTTCTCCATGATTATAATGTCAGTGAACTTCATTGTAGTTGGCTTGAGGTATTGGTGAAGCTTCCTGGAATCTTGCCTTTATAGGAACTGGTGTGCATTACGGAAACAATTTCCCACAAAATTCCAACTTTATTTTAGTACAACCAAAAATAAATGACATAAAATGTTAATAAGTGAGCTTTATATTTTGTCATGGCTGAGTCAGTCCAGCAATTTCCTGTCACTATGCTAACCCAAGCTCTAATTTTGCTGGCCTCAGCTCCAAATCTTGCACATGGTATCTATCTTCTCATCTAATTCTAAACAAGAATACATATAGATGTGCAAAGTGCATGATGTGCTGAGTTGATTGAGGTCATGTTTGTATGGCAGTGGGAAATTTTCTGATGATTAGCTTAAACTCTCTATTTAAAAAGGAATTTTACTAAGGACCCATAAAATGTTCTTATGAGACAAGAACATGATAAAGTTTTATGACCAGGAGATACTGCATGCGTTAAATCTTACTGCCATTTTTTAAACAGACTACAGATTTGACATTAAATTGTGCAAGACAGTTGTAACCTACTTTATTTTGTTTCTTTCTTTTTGTTTTGTCTGTATTTTAGATCTGTACGATAAAGATGTAGGACATCTCATTCAAGAACCACTGATTTCATCAAAATTGGGCTGCTATGTAAAAAATGGGGTTAACAAAATAAACACAAACCAATGCAGTCAGAGACTGCAACATCCCGCGACACCCCTGAATTCAAAATTTTACCCTGACCTACTTGCATAGGTCAAAGATCAAGGCTAGTGCTCTGACCTACTTTCATAGATCAAAGCAGTAGCTTTGATCTACTGTCTAACTCACACTGGCCTTCTTCCTCGTCTTTCTATCTTTTCCAGTTCCTGAGTGTACAGAAGTTTAAATTTGACTTTGACCTAGTTTTCTCAAGGTCAAGGTCATCATCTCATTTTCATCCCCAAGTAATGTGCTTTTTGTTTCATCTTTCTATCTGCAATGGTTGTGAAGATATTTGGTGGAGTAAGTAACTAACGAACGGATGGACGAACACATGAACACTGACAATTACTATACATCACTGCTTTGAAATGGGACGTAATAAGCTGGATGCAGTTCAAAGATTTTTAAAGTCAGTATTTACAAGAAAACTATTTCCATGAGGAGAAAACAAAAAGTCATTCCAAAGGCAAACAGGTGAGATGAACAGGTCATCTTTTTGAATAAATGGTACAAAACAACCAAATCCAAAAAGAGTAACAAAACTAAATCAAGTTGGTCAAGCATGAAGGTAACAGGAGGACAAACACACTGGAATACTTGCAAATGAAGGGTCAAATGAAAATACGACAAACTGGTGACTAGAGTTGTAATACATATGCAATGCAGTATACTAATAAGGAGAGAATAGACAGGATTGGAAACAGGTGAGGATGGGGCACAGATGAAAATCCTGAACAATCTAGAGGTGAGGAAACACAGGAAGTATGAAGTAAAAAACACAGGCAGAAAATAACCTTTCAAAACCAATAGGACCAGGACTTCTAAACGTGAAACTTGTGACATTTTTCAATTGTCATCATGTTTTTAACTTTGTCACATCATTTTTAGAAAAAGAAGAAAAAAGAAGAAATGTACTTTATTAATCACTGTTAGAGAAATTATTTTTTCTCCTCATTTACTGATTACGATGCATATATATGTGTGTACAGGCCCCTGAAGCAGGCAGACATACACAAGGGGGCCTGTAAGCCAGCAGTATATACAATGGGAGGTAGGGTGGCGGGTGCGTCACCAGGTGGGTGGCGCCTCACTCATGCCTCCCACTCCAAATATTTCAGCCCACCCGGCTCTCGAGCCAGTCGGCTTACAGTCCCCAGTACAAGACTTGGTGGACTGAGCTACTGCCACCCCCAAAACAAGTGGAGAGGCTAGGGATTGAACCCAGGGCCTCATACATGCAAAGCATGCACTCTACCACTGAGCTACATCCCCATTATTGTTACTTCTAACATCCAACAAGTATTTGGGAACTGAGGACACTAACTTGAAATTTTGAAAGTCAACGTCTTCCCATGCTTTTATATATGACTTACAACTTTTAATAGCTCCTTGATGCAATATTGTGTTTTGATTGTGACAATGAAGTTCACCCTACACTAAAATTATGTTCTCTTTTAAATTTAACATTACATAACATGGAATGTGTAGAAGGTATAGTATAGATGTTGATCATAGCCACTCTCTAGTTTCTTTGGAAACCAGATATTGACTTTTGATGGTTAACATCCTTTCTTGTGAATCACCAGACTTTATATAATGTGACAATCAGACCCAATAATTGAGCTGATTAAAACAGATGCTTTAAGAGCATTCCACAGCTTTTATAGTCTTTTGTTATTCCTACCCTAAGTTGTTTTATTTCAGGAATCAAACTCCATAAGTCTGTTTCATGATTACACATTAAATATCCTTTCTTGAGTTTGTGTTCTCTAGAGTAGATCGCAAAGTACATACAACTAATAAGGATAACCAAAGCATTGTGTTTTTTGATGAAAAAGCTACATGTATGTCTACGTGTGTGTGTGTGTGTGTGTGTGTGTGTGTGTGTGTGTGTGTGTGTGTGTGTGTGTGTGTGTGTGTGTGTGTGTGCGTGTGCGTGTGCGTGTGTGTGTGTGTTTACAGGAAGGAAAATGTGGATATGCTGTCATTCTAATGGCTCTGTTCTGGTGTACGGAGTGTCTGCCACTGGCTGTGACTGGTCTTCTGCCGATCATCCTGTTCCCTATGATGGGCATCATGAAGGCTGAGGAGGTACAGTCCATACTTGTATTATTGTAATTGATTACATGCCAACTTATACCTTTTTTATTGGTATTTATTGGCACTTTAAGTCTGCTTATTTCTTTTTTTTTTTTTTTTACATCCATTTGTTATCCCACAAAACATCCCACTGCAAAAACAAAGTCTTTTTTCTAAATTGATGAAACAATACATATGTTATATTTTACAAGGACAAATTCAGTGACATTGGTGTTCTATCATGATTGTCCAAAAAACGTGGATGATATATTACATACATCTGTATACTGAAAAGTTCGTTGGCACAATACTGATGCAGTACTAACTAAATTATGTGTGGATTCATGTGTGTCTGTGTGATCTGTTTCAGGTCAGTATTCATTATATGAAGGACTCTAACATGTTGTTCTTGGGTGGACTGTTTGTGGCTGTTGCAGTGGAGACTTGGGATCTTCATAAGCGCATCGCTCTAAGAGTTCTGCTGCTAGTTGGTGTTCGTCCATCCCTGTAAGAAAGCCATGTGGTACAGTTATCTCATATATATATTCCAGCAGGCAGCAAAAACAAAGATAGGCCTTCAAAGATAATTATAGCACTGTTTTTTTTTCTTCAAACTAGCTTTCTGTATCACATTTCTTAACATTAGCAATACATGTAAAAATGTTCAAATGAAAGCACAAACTTTGCCTTTAGAATTTCTCATTATACTATATAATACTGTCTGTGTCCCTTTAGGATTATATGGAATTATTCTATTGATTAATATTTACCCTGCTGGAATATTTGAATCAGGTTTTAGGAGTATGAAAATACTGTACCTAAAACAAACACAGTGCCTTGAAAGGTATTGCACATTGTCTGCGGCCTGAACCCACAACCTTCGACTATCTATGACTTAGGCAATCAAAAGAGCAGCATATGAACTTAAAGCACATACAATAGTACAGCATCTTTGTGTCACAAAGAATTAATTATAAATACGGATATTTGTAGTATCTATCTATCTATCTATCTATCTATCTATCTATCTATCTATCTATCTATCCATCCATCCATCCATCCATCCATCCATCCATCCATCCATCCATCCATCTATTAATGCATACCCTTTTCATAGCTGAGCATTTACTAAAAGATTTCTACATAATGTTTATGATTGTGCTTTATCATAGTTTTCTTGGTATTACTTGATTCAGAAGTGCTCTGAAGGTGCAACCCCACTGCTGCACAAAGTACAGTTTGTATGTTTATTCTAGATTTCCATTAATCAAGTCAAGATATTAATTCCCTGGGCCCCTAGAAACTGACAAGCAAAGCTCGAAAGTGAATTACAGACAGATAGGCAAACAGACAGGTATACTATGATACATATTTGTTAAAACTATGCTTCTTTTTGATTGAAATTTGATCATCACTGTGATTTTTCTGGTTGTGATTTGTATATTTGCACTCCCTCTGCTATCTTGTCACACAGATTATTGATGGGATTCATGATTGTGTCAGCCTTCCTGTCCATGTGGATCAGCAACACCGCCACCACAGCGATGATGCTGCCAATCTCAAAAGCTGTGTTGCAGCAACTGGAAACTCTGGATGCTCAGGCAGATGCACGAGAGGTCCAGGCTGCAGGCAGGGATGAGAATGGAATGGAGCTTGAGATGGCAGAAAATAAAGAGGAAGTGATAGAAGAGAAACAACCAGACACCCAGACTCAATTAGAAGACAGAGTGTGTGAGTAAAATGTTCTTCAAAGAGTTTGTGGTCCTAATGATAAAATTTCCAACTTTAATAGAGTAAATGGCTTGGCCTCCAGATGAACATGAATATAATCCAGAATTATCAGAGGAATTCAGAAGAGCAGCAAGAGAGGCACGGTATGAACGCCTGACCAAAGGGATGAGTCTGAGTGTGTGTTACTCTGCCAGCATTGGAGGCACAGCTACACTCACTGGTACAATCCCAAACCTCATCCTCAAAGGCCAAGTTGATCAGTAAGGCATTAGTAAACTCAGGATTGTCAGATTCCATATATTTTGGTACCTCCTCTCCTCAACTCATTGCTCTGTTTTTTCTAATCTTTTGTAAAGGCTCTTCCCTCAAAATGGTGACGTGATCAACTTTGTCAGCTGGTTTGGATTTGCTTTCCCCAACATGGTGATCATGCTGTTTTTGACAGGGATCTGGATTCACTTTATGTTCCTGGGCTTCAAGTAAGACTTCTTCAAGCTAGTACAGCCAGTCAGACATGCATGTGAGCAAACACATTTGTTTTCTCATAATCATCATGCTGAAATGATATTCTTTGGTCTATATTTTATAAAAAAATATGATATTGCATTTTCTCTGCAAACCCAGTCTAGTAATGACTCCACAGCCATTTTATTCAGCTGGCAAAACAGACCGTATAGAGGACGACTACACCTGATGAATATGCAAGTCTGTTTATTTTTTAACATATAAACTACATTGAAAACACAAATAGACCAGTAAGTAAAGACCAGACCAGTGAGGTCTTCAAACCTCTCACAGCACAGCATGGAGACATCCATCAATCTATTTTTTTGAAGACCAGACAAACGTAATCACCTTATCTTCAGCTGCTTTTTTTTTTTTTGCTTTGCTGGTCATGGATTTGCTGGAGTCGATCCCAGCTGACTACAGGCAAGAGTTATGGCACCCTCTGGATGCATTGTCAGCACATCGTGGAGAGCATGGAGACAAAATACTCAGTCAGGCAGCATGCAGAATCATCTTAGTCTACATCACATACGGACTCCTGCAAACAAACAGCCATCAGGTCATTGACAGCAGACCCACAGCCCTTAACTTTTGTTGGGATGGAACCAACACCATTCATATACACGAGAAAGCGGGAGACCACACTATCTGAGGCCAACTATGAAAATTGCACCCATTCAGGAAATCTAATGACACACATAACATGTTTAAGATCTCCAACAGCTGTAGCTGACTGACTGGAACAGATGTAGATCTGACACAGCTTTATAAACTTGTGAATGACCATTACCATATCATAGATACCTTTGAGAATTATCTCCTGTAAAGTAGAAGGCACAGCACACTCTTTACTACGTCATTAAAAATGACACAGCCCATTGTTCTTGGTGAGAATGTCTCAGTGTCTGAGAATATGAAGTGAATCAACTGATCATGTTAGTCAACATGGTGATGCTGTTCTCTGACATTCCACAAAGTGAAACACTGAACATAAGCAGGACTCACCATATTGTTTATCCCATTGGTTTCTCCTTGGTAGGGAGCAGAAGTCAGATACCGCAGGTGGTTGAATGGACTGTGTGAGTTTGGGCAGGTAGAGGGCATGAGGTGGTAGACACTCTTGGCCCTGAGACCACTAGAGCAATTGACAGAGCCTCAGAAAAGAAAGGTTCATTTATGGTGTAACATCACCATATTTTTGGACACTACTGCAGTCAGCTCAAATTACTACAGCACAGACGAAAAGCATTCTCTATATACCACAGCCTGAGGCATTTTCGTTCTTCAAGAGTGTGCCATAGGGAAATTTTGTCAGATAGTTTGTCAGATAGTTGTCCATCCAAATGGTGGATGAGTGACCCTAAAGCCAGTGATTCATCCGTGGGAATTCATCATGAACATCCCATTTAGTGCAAAGATCATCACAGGCTACCTTTTTCACCTGCTCCTCCTTGCTTGTTTGCCGGCTACTCACTCATCATTAGACCATACTTCACACACCAGTCACAGCTTCCCTTGGTTCCCAATCAACCCTCCATTGATACTACCCCCCACAGTGCATTCTCTGCCTGATTGAATAGTGGGGTGCTGTTGGTAACCCCGACCATTTCTTGCTTTGAGTACTACATGTTCTTCAATATTTAGCTTCCATGACTGAATCAGACCCAAAGTTTTTGAGTAACTAAAGAAATACTTATTAAATTACTTATTTTCCCATTCATGTGGATGAACTCCAAAATGTTGTTGTTCATGTCTCACTAATTTGCCAATTTCATTGAAATCCACCTGGTAGGGGTTATGTAAAAAGCAAAGAAACCAACAAAGAAACAGGTAGAATGTCTTGAGAAGATGAATTTATTAACCACAGATTAGCATTAGAAACAAAGGAATGAATAAATATCATGAAATGACTACCAAGCAGCTGGGATTTATCTAACATACAGTGAGCTAATCAGTATGGAAATGATTGGAGGGTAAGCTGGGTTTCTTGTCTTGCTGCTTGGTCAGTGTATTATACAGATGAGGAGAGGCAGGACTGCCCCCATAAGACAGTGTCTGTACTTTTCTTCCCAGCCTGAGGCGGTCATTTAGCTGTGGCAAGAAAACTGACAGAGATAAGGAAGTGTACACCGTGATGAGGACAGAGTACAATAGCCTGGGACGTATGACGTTTGCTGAGGTGTCTGTGCTCGTCATCTTCATCCTGATGGTGCTCCTGTGGTTCACCAGGGAGCCAGGCTTCATAGATGGCTGGGCTACAGTGTTATTTAATCAGAATGGGACGTGAGTCTGACTTTTTTTTTTTCTATAAGAAAATTACCTTAATCAATGTCAAACAGAGTTGAAACAAAAAATCTGTAAATACTAATATTGATAAGAGATTAAACTATGTACTTGTTAAGAATTGCATCTTATATTGTGTGAGATTTCTTGTATCTCTGCATTTTATGCCGTCCTTTTTTCACTCAAAGTGAACTTAACTCTTAAACTAAAGGCTTCTTCATTAATCTTTAGATCTCATAAAAGATAGGATGTAACAGTCTTACAACAATATTTGTCTTTATCTTTATTCTTTACTTCCTGGTTCATGATAGAACACTGTGAAACAGGAAATATGACATCAACATGTTTAAATCTCATTTCTCAGGTACGTGTCAGATGGAACAGTTGCTGTATTTATTGCGATACTCTTCTTCATCATCCCGTCTCGACTGCCCAAGTTTGGCAGCTACGGTTACAATGATGAAGGTGGAATGCAGCTTTTTTTACCCCACTTAACATTACATTTACAAAGAACAGAATCCATAGCAATACTATACACTAATGGTGTCACCTAAAATTCAGTTTATCAGTAGACTGATCAACTAACTGATAAACTAATAAATACTTTGTGTTCACGACTGATGTGGCTTTTACAGGTAAGGAAGTAAAGGCACCTAAAACTCTGCTGAGCTGGAAAGTGATTCATGAACGGATTCCCTGGAACATCTTGTTGCTACTGGGAGGAGGATATGCCCTGGCTGAAGCGAGTGAGGTAGACTCGGCAGCTTTTTTTTTTTTTTGGGGGGGGGGGTGAATTGAAATTTTTGTTCTAAGAAGGGGTATCAAAATATCAGACTTTGTGTCATGATTATTGCCAAAGAACTAATCATCATTCAGAGTTGTGATCGTCAGTACTATGGAAGGAACCAACTCACTTTTCACGTCTGCAACAAGTGAAAAATCTAGTCTCTTAGGTATTTGGTCCTGCAAATACCTAAGAGACTTCAGGTTGACAGGAACCATAATAGGCATGCACAAAGTCCTGTGTCATCATCATTTGCAGTGGAGTCATGTTTTCTCCTATTACATGAATACTGTAGTGTTGCTTTTTCAAAACATTCCTTTTTGTAACTTAGAATGTGTTTTCAATCCACCAAAATGATGTTGATGATGAAAACAAAACAAAAGTTGTGTTTTAGAAACAAAGAAACAAACATTTGTAGAGAAAACAGCCACCAAGATCCTGGTGGAAAGGACTCATCAGTCCTACTTAGACTTGAAATAATGTGGACCTCTGTATTCAGCTGCCACCCCCAAACATTTCAGGTCCCTGGGTTACTGAATCACTAATCCATGGTACAGTTCTAATGGTTACCTGCCCTTCGTTGCCACTTGTGGTGTTGGGCAGGGGTCAGCAGTGCACCATGACTGGTCTGCAGCTATGCAGCACCATATGCATCAAATAGCAATGTGCTTTGTATACTGATAATATTCTATCATAACCAGAATTAACATCTTTGCAATTTGAGCTACAGCAGCTCATCTGCTTGAACTGACCTAATTTCCCCACACGCAGCAGTGAGCATTGGCCGCTCATGACCCTTTTACCATTTCACCGCTTTTCCTTCCCTTTACTACTTTTGACCACTGCCCACTGTAGAAGGACTGACCCAGGTATCAAGCCATCGCTTTTTGGACATTGTCAAATCTCTTATATCCATGTGCTTGTCTATTTTTCCTGCTTCTAACCCAATATTAGATTGTACTGTGAAATATATCCCACCTACTAATGGGTGCCATAAAAAGAAGACAATCCTTTTCATTCATTTCACCTATCAGCGGTCATTACGCGGATCAATGTAAAACTAGATGATGCTAGCATGTGAGATTACCTCCAGAAAATGATCATGAACTGACTTTGTAACAGCTAGTCCCCCCCCCCCCTCTCCATTTTGTTTTCAACCTTTTATTTAATCCTGTGGTTGGCACAAGCTAAAGAGCCATTTATTTATGGGCTTTTTAGAGAATGTCTGTATGACCAAGTTTTGAGATTTGTGATTTGTCACTGGATAAATGAGATGGATCAGTCAGTCAGTCATTTTCTTAACCGCTTAATCTGCTTACGTGGGTCGCGGGGGGGCCGGTGCCTATCCCGGCAGTCTCAGGGCGTGAGGCAGGAGACACTCCGGGCACGACGCCAGTGTACCGCGGAGCCACACAGAGACAAACAACCACTCACACACACATTCACTCCTACGGTCAATTTGGGACCGGCCAATCAACCTAAAGCGCATGCTTTTGGAGGTGGGAGGAAGCCGGAGAACCCGGAGAGAACCCACGCAGACACGGGGAGAGCATGCGAACTCCGAACAGAGCGGGACTCGAACCCGGGTCCGCCGTGTTGTGAGGCGACAGCGCTACCCACTGCGCCACCGTGCCGCCTGAGATGGATCAATGACACATAAAATTTCACAATTAGTATGAATGAATTTTAGTTCACTAGATAAATTGGTAAAAACTAAATTTAAAGTTTTCCACATTTTTACTTGAAATATTTTCTTACAGGAGTCCGGTTTGTCAAAGTGGTTGGGAGGGACCCTGTCACCTCTGAAGACCATTCCCCCATTTTGTATTGCGTTGGTTCTTTCCTTGTTGGTGGCAACGTTCACAGAATGCTCCAGCAATTCAGCCACCACCACCTTGTTCCTACCCATACTGGCATCATTGGTAACCACCACTCAGATGTGCACATGCACCCATAGGAGTTAAGACACTGACACACAGCTTCTCCTTGTCTTTGTGTTGTGTTGGAATATTTCAAAGGCCACATCTATTCAGCTTCACCCACTGTATCTAATGCTTCCCTGCACCATCGCTGCCTCTCTCGCCTTCATGTTGCCTGTGGCCACACCACCCAATGCCATCGCTTTCTCATTTGCAAACCTCAAAGTCATGGACATGGTGAGATTCTCAAATGTTGTCCTTTACACAAAATCAACGTTAGAAGAATCATTTATTTAACATGAAAAAAGAAAGTGAATATATTTAACATAAGCTCCTTGGTTTGCAATTCAATTTACACTGATTAGAATGATCGTCTTTCTCCAGGTGAAAACTGGCTTCATGCTGAACATCATCGGGATTTTGACCACAAATGTATGCATCAACACTTGGGCATACTTGATGTTTGACTTGGGCACCTTCCCTCATTGGGCCAACGCGACAACTGACCAGCCTTGAAATACAGCAGACAAAGGAAGAGATGAGGAAACAGAAAGATAAAGACTTGTTTAAGGAATCCATGAAATTGTAATCTCTATAGGGTCTATGATATACAAGAAGAAGAAGGGTTGGAACAAACTGTTAAAAAAAAAATGAAAAAAACTTTTACTCTTTACTCTTTATTAACACCGAAATGACGTCATATTTTTGTCACCTGCCAATGTCTTTTTTATTATTTCCAGAGTGCCTTTCTACATGGACATGTCATCACCAAACTTAATACATTACATTTGATTCATGCATTACAAATGATTGCTCCCAACAATTGATTCAGAGTTTCCACTGTTATATGTATCGGAGTTTTAGGCACAAAGTGTGTGTGCGTGCATGCGGATGTGTGTGTGTGTGTGTGTGTGTGTGTGTGTGTGTGTGTTTGTGTGTTTGTGTGTACACACAGAGTCTGTTTTTGTGAATCAAATTTTCTAGGTATTGATCAGAACTTGGTATTGATCAGAACTTGAATCCCATATTAAAGACCTTGTTTGCAAACTGAAAGTTAAATTGGGTTACTGTTTTTTTTACACAAACGATTTCTCTAGAAAGGACAAAGTTGATTTATGCAACTTTTTTGCCTTTATTACATTATGTCAACATGGTTCATGCTCATATTGATAGCCTTTTTTTTACAGGTGTTTATGTAGTGTTTATGTAGGTGGTTATGTATAGACACAGGCTGCTTTCTTTATATCTGTCCATACATTTGTCAAAGCCAAAGTCAATAGACAGCAGAGCTAAGGAAAAGGGTTTGACATACCATCCCTTTTTCCTGAAACAATTTACAGAAGAACCTGATTCAACACTTGTTACATTTGAGGCATTTAAGTGTCTGCTAAATGATTGTGAAAATAGTGCATTTGGTCGATATGATAACTTTTAAAATGGCACTCAAATAATTAAGTGCCATTATACAGTATATATATATATATATATATATATATATATACATACAGCAGATTGGGTAACAAGCCCTAAGAGATATAGACAGCCTCAATACAAGAGCTGCTGACCTGAGAAGGAAGATCGTGACCCAAATGGAAACCTGGAGACTCCGACAAATATGGAAGCTAAGTTGTCAAGTACCTTCAGAAGATCTGCTAGAAGATGTGAATGCTGCGATAAGAACCATCCCCACAGGGAGCATAACTGAGACCAACAAGCTGATTCACAGTACAGCAACAGTAATCCTCGAGATGCTGGGATATAAGATCAACACAGGGCACGACAAACAATACCCTCCATGGAAGAGACGGTCAGAGGCCAAGATAAAGGCGACACGGACAGAAGTCAGCCAGCTAGCCGAGCTGCAGAAGGGGAACATGATGAATAAAGGGGTACCTAGGAAATACAGGAAACTCTCCATACCTGAAGCACTCGAAACTGCCAAACAGAGACTAACGGCTCTGGCTACCCGAATGAAGAGATACACCAAGGAGATAGAGGCCAGGAGAATAAACAAGACCTTCTCCACTCAACTAGCAAAGGTGTACTCTCAGTGGCAGGGAAATAGCAGCCGGTCAGACCCACCAAGAGCTGAGGTGGAGAAATACTGGAAGGGCATATGGGAAAGAGAAGCATCACACGACACTGACCACAGCTGCCTCCCAGAACAAGAACCAGTAACCATCTCAATGGCAGACATCCAAGAAAGAGTGTCAAAGATGAAGAGTTGGTCAGCACCGGGCCCCGATATGATCCATACATACTGGCTAAAGAAGCTGACAGCACTCCATGAGCGTCTAGCTTCACAGATGAACCAGCTACTAAGGGATGGGACGTACCCAGAATGGTTGACTGAAGGCAGGACAGTACTGATCATGAAAGACCCACAGAAGGGATTTACCCCATCCAACTACTGGCCAATAAGCTGTCTCTGTACAACATGGAAGCTCCTGTCAGGCATCATGGCGGCTAAGATGAGTAGGCACATGGATCAATATATGAGTGGGGCACAGAAAGGAGTTGGTAGTAACACCAGGGGAGCCAAGCACTGGTGGACAGAGCAATACACAGAGACTGTAAGAATAGGCAGACCAACTTGTGCACCGCCTAGATAGACTACCAGAAAGCCTACAATTCAATGCCACACACATGGATACTGGAATGTCTGGAACTGTATAAGATCAACAGGACACTAAGAGCCTTCATCAAGAACTCAATGGGAATGTGGAAGACAACCCTGGAGACTAACTCCAAGCCAATTGCCCAAGTTAACATCAAGTGCGGCATATACTAAGGGGATGCACTGTCACCACTGTTGTTCTGCATAGGCCTGAACCCCCTCAGTCACATCATCACAAAGAGTGGCTACGGATACCGATTCCAAAGCGGGACAACAATCAGCCATCTCCTCTACATGGATGACATCAAGCTGTATGCCAGGAATGAGCGAGAAATTGACTCACTGATCCACAGCACCAGGATCTACAGTGACGACATAGGGATGTCATTCGGATTAGACAAATGTGGCCGGTCAGCTGAATGGCAAGAACAAGGTCCGAGCCATTAACATGTATGCACTGCCAGTCATCAGATACCCCGCTGGGATCATAAGCTGGCCAAAGGAGGAGATAGAAGCCACAGATATTTAGACTAGAAAGCTCCTCACCATGCATGGAGGGTTTCACCCCAAGTCCAGCACCCTGAGGCTGTACACTAAGCGGAAAGAGGGAGGCTGAGGACTAGTGAGCATCAGGGCCACTGTCCAGGATGAAACATCGAAAATCCAAGAGTACATCAGGACGATGGCCCCAACAGATGAACTGCTCAGTGAATGCCTTAGACAGCAGAAACCTGAGGAGGAAGAGGAGGAGGAGGAGACAACATGGAGGGACAAGCCCCTACATGGCATGTACCACCATCAGATAGAGGAAGTGGCTGATATGAAGAACACCTACCAATGGCTGAATAATGCTGGACTAACAGACAGCACAGAGGCACTGATCATGGCAGCACAAGAACAGGCCCTAAGTACAAGAGCAATACAGGCCAATATCTATCACAGTAGATCTGACCTAAGGTGCAGGCTATGTAAAGAAGCCCCAGAGACAGTCCAGCATGTGGTAGCAAGGTGTAAGATGCTCGCCAGCTCAGCATACATGGAAAGGCACAACCAAGTAGCTGTGATAGTGTACAGGAACATCTGTACCCAGTATGGACTAGAAGTACCCAAATCCCAATGGGACATACCACCAAAGGTGGTTGAGAACGACAATGCTAAGATCCTGTGGGACTTCAGCTTCCAGACTGACAAACAACTGCTAGCTAACAAACCGGACATAGTGGTGGTGGACAAATAGCAGAAGAGAGCAGTGGTGATAGATGTGGTGATTCCAGCTGACGCCAACATCAGGAAGAAGGAACACGAAAAGATTGAGAAGTATCAAGGGTTGAAAGAACAGCTGGAACATATGTGGAAGATCAAGGTTAATGTGGTCCCCGTGGCAATAGGAGCACTTGGGGCAGTGACCCCCAAACTGGAAGAGTGGCTCCAGCAGATTCCTGGAACAACATCTGAAGCCTCCGTCCAGAAGAGCGCAGTCCTAGGAACAGCTAAGATACTGTGCAGAACCCTCAGACTCCCAGGCCTCCCAGGTAGAGGACCTGAGCTTGAGGATGATACACAGATACCACCCCACATGAGTGAGAGGGACATTTTTTTATATAAAATGATGCTCTCTCTCTCTCTCATATATATATATATATATACAGTATTTATACTGTATATATACTGTATATATATATGTATATAAAAATAGATATATATAATTTATATATATACATATTAGGGCTGTCACTTTAACGCGTAGATTAATTACGCTGCAAATTAACACGCTATAAAAATTAACGCAATTAATCGTGAGTGGCAAGTCAATGCGCAAGCATTTTAAATTTGTCCCATTGACGGACCCATAGGCTGCAGTGGCACGTCATTTCGTACCTACGCCACTAGGCTGTAGACGCCTCCGTCAGTCTGTCTCAGGGCAGCTATGGCTACACACATAGCTTACCATCACCAAGTATGAATGAGGAGTGAGTGAATAATGGATCCGATGTAAAGCGTCTTTGAGAAAGCGCTATATAAAGCTAATCCATTATTATTATTATTTGTACCTTTTGTAAAAGACAATCTTCCTATCACCGAAGCAGCTCCAGCCTAACGTATACTTTAAATGCAAAACAATTCTGTCAAGGACAGAGTTGAACGTTAGCTTACCCTTTTAAAGGAAAAGCCTGTTGGCATCTTGCCATTGATGTTGCCTTATTTAGAGGCATGTTATACTATTAATTTTGAATTGCTGTATTGAGTCAGCTTTAGTATTCATTTTGATTGAGAGTCTGTGTGCCTGAGACTCAGCCTTATTTTATTTCTGAATTTTAGTTATTTAACTGTGTTTGTATTGCATTTTTGAGAAATGCACCTGGCTTAATTGGTTTGCTGATGTGCTTGGCCTTTTTAAAAAAAATTTCATTTATAAAGCACACTTAACCAATAAAAATATGGATTTCAAATCTTCTCTTCTCGGTGCGTTCTATTGATTAGTCATGCACTACAATTTTGTAATGTCCTAGAATTCAAATTCTTTATTTTGGGGGCTTTAGCAGGTATGAGTTTAAAATGCGATTAATTAATTACAAATCCTGTAATTAATTTTTTTAATCACCTGACGGCACTTATATATAATTACACACATACATACATATACACATTTGTACACACACACACACATACACATACATACACACACATACATACACACACATACACACACATACATACACATACATGTAAACACGGTGCCATTTGTTGGGGGAGTGGAGCACTCCCCCTATCTCTACCACTCCTGAATGAATTTTATCGGGGTGTGTAGAGGCTAAGCCAAGCAAAGCTTTAAGCAATTGAGGTATTCCAACATACTTAAATGAATGACGTACTGATGAGTTGTCCTGGTCATCAAAAGTCTGACACCACACATGCAATTTAGAGCAACGATGATTTACTGTTGACGATTTACTTCATGGTAGTGTAGCGTGTAGCATGTAGCTTAACTTGAGAATGAAGGACAAGCAGGAAGAGGAAGGAGTTATTGCCGGTCAGAGGCTTAGTTGTCATCAGAGAACTGGTCGCCACTACACCTGTGATCAATAGCCTTTATCATCCATAATAAACAGTAAAGTGCGTATGTAATATATATTATACACACACACACACACACAGTCCTTAACTTACAAATATTTGACTTGTGAACGTTCAGATACAAACGCACGCCGCCATATGTGACTATTGTCCTGTACATATATATCAAACACAGTACTTGTATTTGGTTAATATAAAACCAAAGATGCTCTCTTACATGTCAAAGTGCAAGACATAACAGTAACTATCAACCTATGTATCTTATAAAAATGCCTAACCCTTGAAACAGTTCCACTCCAGTGGTTATATGGACATGTACAAAATGTACAGGTCACTGAAAACGAAATCAATGGATGGTATTCATTGTCTTGAAGACGAAACAATCACTTATCCAAATCCGGGTTGAGGATTTACTCAGCTGACATCGAGTGGGAGGTGGAGAACACCCCGAACAAGTTGCCAGGTCACAGGGCCACGTAGATAAACACCCATTCATGCTGACATTAAGACCTACAGTCAATTTAGAGTCACCAGTTCACCTAAGCTGCATGTTTTTGGAGATGGAAGGAACCTGGAGAAAACCTACAGACCTGAAGATAACATGCAAACTTCTCACATAAAGGCCCCAGGTAGAGTTGAAACAAGGATCTTCATGTTGAGAAGCAACACTGCTACTCATTGTGCCACCATGCTTCCCTCAATGGATGATATATATTTTATTTTACTATGCGCAATAAATTGAGATGAAGAGGATTGTTGTAATATAACTTCAATATAAAAGCCTGCCAAATGAACTAGAGATTACTAGAGTAGAGATCAACTTGTCGAGTTTGTCATATGGGAGTTTGTAAGTTTCATTGAAAGACTAGAAGAAACAAAATGTCAACAGTCATGAGTTTTCTCTGCATTACATGTTTGTGACTTGGCTCGTTTACTGACTTGACTTGTATTCTAAAAACAAAGAATGGTCACATGAACGCATCTCTTTCACACAATGCTTATTGCCAAAACACTGATCATTCAAAAAGTCACATAAATCTTTATTTTACTTTTGTTCACTTACACCAACATCTGAATCGTCAAAAACATCTGCTCAAAAGTTTTTACACGAATCATATTAGTCATAAATAAATCTGGTCAATGGATCTGCATTACTTTTTACATCATATTCAAGTCAATTGGTTTTTATTCCTGTGTGTCCCATCCCTGTCAATCACAACACATTGGCTATTCTGTTTTCTTCCCAGAAACTCAAAATCAGCAACCTGTGTGGACCAAAAATACCAAAGTCCCATGGATTTCTATCATAAATCACAATCTCATTTTGTGCAGTTTTGAACACACACAGGGGTATTCAAGTCAATTATTTTCAGCTGCCTGTAGTTTTTGAAAAACCTGGCTCCACTAGCATTTGAAAACAATCTGAAGAACTGGACACTAACAGCTCAGCAAAATTTACAGCAAGTCAGTATGTGCAGATGTACTCACAAAAAAAATATTGGATTCAAGTTATGCCACGTTCTAGTTTACGTACTACTCAATATAGTAATGAGTACAATAAAGACCCTGAGAACAAAAAGGAAATTCAGGTTTTAACTCATTGAAGCATTTCAGAGTGAGATCTATAGACAGAAATGTATGAGCGGCAATACAAAGTTAATTTTACAAAAATATGAGTGATAGTTGAATGATTTGAATAACTTCTGCTACATTCTCAAATCATACTGACTGAAGAATATCCCAATTAAGAGTTCCTTGTCTTCTATGATGAGCTTCCAAACTATCTTGGTACGTGTGAACAGAGTCTCTTTATCTCAGACAAAAACAACATGTGGCTGGAAAAGTTCTGTTAGTACACAGATGACAAAGTACGTTTATGGTCATATGACATCAGTTCAACTTTACAAGTTTCTAAATTGGTGGCTCTGTAAAGATGTTGTGCTTTGAACAAAGATAATAAACATATTACAGGTCACACGAGTCAGAATAAATAACGAACAAACAGATAAGAAACAGGACAGAGGTCTGAAAATCAAAACAACAAACTACTGGCTGGTAATAGAAAATATGGTTTTGGAAATCTTTTTTATTTGTGCAAACTGGACAACAAAATTTTAGATTTTTATATATATTTTATGACACCAAAAATCTTCTTTCCAACAGGCAAAGAAATTGAAACTCAGACAATTTCCCCAAGACTGTTAGATTCAGTATTTGCTTGTAATTTCTACTAATACAATTTCCATCAATAACTGAAGCACCATTGATGAGAGATTGCTGACTTGCTGATTTATCATGTTGTAAACATCTTTCTTACAGTAATGCCACCCCAAGCTGTGAACTGACTGTCCCCGTGTGTTTGCATGACTCTTTTGGGCTTTAACAAATTTAGAAAAATATTCACATTTAGATCATACATTTTCTCAATGGGAGGAGGAGACAAAAAGAAAGAAAAAAAGACAAAATAATAAATATAAGGACAACTGGATTGACAGGGCTGTGCCTTCCACCAGCGTACTCTGATCGTCCCTCAGGTTAATCCATATATCCACCCGTCTGTTCAGTCTGGCGACTCTATGTGCCACCATTGTATGAGTAGTCCGCCTTGTTGTGCATCACCAGTTTATTGTCCACAAAGTAGAAGCTGTCAGATTGTGTCTCGTATGGGTGCAAGATCATCTCTCTGACTGCAAGCAGACACAAAAAAACAACATTGCTGTAAGTGACCTAGTTCCAAACTTGAGGGTGAGGACCCTGCCAAGGAGTTCCAAGATGAATCTGAGGGGCTCTTTGAGAAAATGAATGGGTTAAGATAGAATAACCACACAGATGTTTTCCTCTTTGTTTCCTGTTTATTTCCTGTCTTTATCCTAGTCACTCCTACCATGTCAAATGTTAGCCTGTCAGCCCACAACTCTGAATCACAACTGTTCTGGTGATCTGAGTTGTAGTGCCACCATGAGGTTGACTCTTTTAATTTTGAGTGAAAAGTCTCAACAAATTGCTCTAGTCTCTTTCAAGCATTCATTCATTCATCTTCCAACCGCTTCATCTGCTGTGGCGGGTCGCGGGGGAGCTGAAGACTATCCCAGCTGATTTAGGGCGTGAGGCGGGTGAAATTCCAGGCGCAGGGTCGCTTTCATGAGAAAATTGCTTAAATTTCCATGTAGCATCCATAAATATGTTTATGTTGTTTAGTAGTCATGATCAAATACTTAAAGAACTGTCCTTCCCATTTGCTAACTTTGTATCATGGATGAACCTGCAAGTGTTTTCTGCTGGACTTCAGCATGTTAGCCTTGTTACTGGCAGCTTATGTTTACGGAGTGTTCATACTGAAGTTGAATTCTGGCTTTTCTCATGTGAATTTCACTCCACAATCATTTTCACAAACAGAATACTTGCAAGACTTGCACAAGTAATGCAAACTAGAAAAATCTGGAATTAAGGAAAAACATTTGAAGAACCTCCAACCCTTCTCCATTTTGTCTGATCTCATTCACATCTACTTTAGGGCATTTCATTGTGTAATCACAAATGCCACAGCAAATATTCATTTTGCATTCTGTGTGACTATTCTACTAGACTTGGGTACCGCGCTTGATGTTTTGAAGGGTACAAAAACAATGAAAATAATGCTGAATATTAATGTTAGTTAAATTCAGTAAATACCAAAATTCAGTCCCTGAAAGTTCATCTAAGTAAGTGTTACATGGAGAACAGAAAGATTCAAACTTTGTTAGTCCCCACATAGTCAACACACCCTGCCTTAACTGTAATCTGTAATCTGTAAAATGCTAAACTGACCAGGTAAATAGAAACACCTAGCTAAACAAAGTATATGTAAAAGTTGAGTGCTAATGTCTGTTGGTTAGTTAGCCTGTTTCCATTCATGGAGAATACAACCAAACATTAATTACAACTTTTCCTCAAAAATCAACAAATTCATAGCCATCAAAACTAAATTAAGCAGTGGGATAACTTGTTGAACATAATTTGACTTTTTGGACTTTCTCAGAAGATATTGGCTGTGTATTTTTAAAAGCACTAATTCCTGGCTGCATCTGAACTTCCTTGGCTAGAAGTTGTTTAAATTAATAAAATATATGTTTTAATGTATGTTGCCTGAAATGTTAATAAGGAAAATGGAGCATATGAACAGGATAATACTGTAGTGATGACCAAACAACTACATCACCAAATTCAATAAAGCATGCAGACAAATAAAACTGTTTTGCACCACTTAAATGGACATACCGCTGTCTTCGGACAGAGGCGGGAATTCATAGATGTGTTCACATGTGTTCTTGCTGTTGGGCATGCAGAATCCAAACTCAAAGTCAAAACTCTTCAGCAGCTTCTCTCTGAAATAATGTCTCTCAATCATCCTGAAGTTTTCTATTGGCAGGTTTCCAACTGTAAACTCAACTCTGGACAAAAACAGACAGGAAAACTGAGAATTAGAATAATTACATAAATCACCTATTGAAAAACGGAGCGAGACAGGGCCACCACAAACAATCTACTCAGCCTCACAAAGATTCACACGTCTTCACTTACGTGGCTCCAACTTGTCGCAGTCTGAGAAAAGCAGGGGTGAACTGGTAACGGACAAAACGGCCGGCATTTGGGTCAACATCTCTTTTTTCTCCCGTTTTATCTGAAGGGGTGAGTGGTTTATAAAGAATAGTACAAAATAAAATAATACTGTTAGACACGGTAAGTTTTAACTGGGTTATGTGGGGTTGAATGAAAACATTTTTAAAGCAAGTAAAATAATTAACAGATTTACTGCACTTTGCAATAAAGTCAGGATGTTAGGTAATAATGACATCTTGAAGTGTTTTTGTATGTTCTCCTTGTCACTCTCTCTGTCTCCTCTCCTGTTTTGTGACTGGCTCGCCCTCAACTCACTGACGGATTATCGCTGCTTACTGTGTGGCAGCTATTTTGGCCTTACTAGTTATTCCTGGTGTTATATTGTTTTTTGTCTTTGTTTACTTCCTAGAAGTTTTCCTTTGTTAATCAGTCATCTCCTTGTGTCCTGGCCACTCTCCAAAACACTTGATCTACTCTACACCTAAAAACAAGCTCTTAACACTCTGGAAAGTCACACTGAATCTAAAAATTATTTTTTACATCAGTGTGATCAAATCTGGTGGAGTTATGGTGAGGGAGAATTATGGCAGTAATGTGATGTGTGAGTTGTGTGTCACCGCTACAGGTCCAGCAGCTGATGTTGATATTAAGAAGGTCAAATGTCAATGGAAAACAAACTACAAGCATGTACTTCATTATGAATGCATAATATATACTAGCAGTGTTAGAGATTAGTGTAGAGTGGCTGAGTCAAGCTGTTTGAAGACACCACAATAAAGTCAAAATATCAGAATATCAAACAATCAAAAACAAAAACGTATATTTTGAAAGGCTAGTGGGTTTATTTAGTTGATATTAAGCCAGCATGCTAAAATTCTGTCTTGACTGTTTTCAGTATAAAAAGTGAAGGTCAGCTGAAACGATTCCTGTAACAGCTGAGGGACTCACCTGTGGATGGAGGCTTGGTGATTTCAAACAACACCGTACCCGTCTCCATGTCTCTGATCTTGAACCTGGTGAAGTCGATGTTATAAATGTTCTCATCCGGGCTGCACAAATAATCTGAAAGATTGAAAGAGAAATTCAGAAGTAATGCAGAGTTGCAGATCAGATAGAATGCACTTAAATCAACATACAGCAACCTACTATAGATATCAGTGAGACGTGCTTGGGATTGAGCATCAGCGCTTTTCGAAAAGTTTTCGTAGAATTTAAGGACTGATAAAATACAGATGTAACCACTGATAAATTATAACAAATTCAATCCTGTTATTGTAGTTTTAAATAATATCAAGTCTTAGGCAGCAGCTGCATTATAAAGCTTTATTTCTGACCAGAGACGCTGACATGAGCCTTAGTTACAATCTGGAACCATTTCCACAGCGCACACAAAGGCACACACAGTAAGAAAGAGAAGCAAGTTATTTCTGTTCCTCTAATCGTTCTTGTCCTCACAAGGTGGCGTCACTGCTTATTAGCTTTCCCCAGCAGAACACGCACTTCCTGCTTCCTGTCTGGCCCACAGATTTAATCATCTTTGAAGTGAGGCTCCAACTTTTCGCCTGAGCTGACGTGATGTCGGTGGATGATGAATGAGTTTTAAACATCATAAAAATGATAAATCATGTTACAATAAATCATGATGAATCTTGTTTTGTGGATTTGAGATGGAAACATTGGAGGTCTGAGTAGGTACGGAATAAACAGATAGTAGATGTGTGACGTCCATGTATTCGTTTGATTATGAACCAATCAGTGTGTGCTCACATCCAGTGTGACATCATGTCTGGACCCAGGGCATCTATCAGTATGGGGGGGGGGGGGTGTCCACTTATTTCACTCTGACTTGATATTCCCAGTGAATTTCATTCAAGCCATATTCTCAAACTGTATTTAAGATTTGTACTTGTAAGATTTTGCCAATCACAACTATACAGTATATTTACAGTACATTCCAATTCAAAAAAAGTATTTATCCTGTAATTTACAGTTTGAGTAGAATTAAAATTCATTTGTATAAATGTATATAAAAACATAACAAATATAGAAATAGAATTTTGTTTAACATTCATGTCGTAAACTGCCCCATGATTTAAAGGTTTATGTGGATAAGTAATTTAATTGAACGGTGACTATATTTCTATAGATAACAGCTACACATGGTTCATGTTCTGCGTATTAGTTTTAATATGGTACTAATCAGGTACTACTTGTTGGTTTGCATCGCTCCCTTAGTGCCAGATGTTTGTACAGGCATAATGATATTAAGCAAGTGGTGAGGTTTTTGGGGGTTTTTTTCTGACCAAAATCGGATTCAGAGCAGAATAACTACTCAGAACTGGGACACCTCATTCAAATTCAAATTTAAATTGCTTGTGACTACAAGCAATGATGATACTGATAAGATAAATTCTCTTGTCCTTCAATGTTTTTTTTGTTTGTTTTACACATTTTGCCAATGCACTGTACAAATATAACAAAAAGCCACTCCAAAAGAATGGAACCCAGGCACGAGCAATGGATGTTCAACAAAATATGCAATCAGGCCCAGACCCAAGAGATTGAGTTATATTTTAGATAATAAAAATATGTATTTATTCGTAGGATAACGGAAAGATGATATTCATTCATTAATTTTCTTGATGATGAGGTGTCTCATTTTCAGGTTGCTGGTGTTGCTGGAGCCTAGATCAGCTACCTATAGGCAAGAGGCAAGGTAAGATACCAGCTCATCACAGGGCCAAATGGAAGACAGACAGCCAATCATGCACACACTCACACCTAAGAAAACTTAGGAGTGACCAATTGACCGAGGCTGCATGCGTTTGGAGGTGGGAGGACCAGGAGAGAAGACACGCAGACATGGGAAGAACATACAAACTCCACATGGAAAGGCCCAAGGTGAAATCAAATCTGTGACCTTCTTTTTGCAAAGCAACAGTGCAATCCACTGCCCATGATATGATATTGTTAAATTTAATTGGATAATACCCACAGAAAAAACATTCAGAATACAGGTAGTTCTCAAGATACGAACATCTGACTTACAAACATTCGTAGATACAAACACCCGGCAAAAATATCCAACTAATGTAGTTTCCCTTTCTGCCACAACACTGAGCAGCATCACTGCGTGAGCACATCTCCAACACTCAACTCCCCCATGTGTCTCTCTGAGCATCAAACTTCATACCGCCTTGGATACTTACTTTTGGGTGCCTTTGCAACCGCAACCACTTTTGGCATTGGCAAACAGCATAAGGCAAGTGATGATAGTGGTAAGAAATGTGACAATCTCGCTGATGACAACTGCACTTCTCACCGGCAATAACTCCGGTGAGAATAATTTGTATGTGCAGAGCGTTCTGCAAGTGTATGGTTGATAAAATCTGCCATACCAGAACCACTGTTGTCCTCATCCTTTTGCTAACTTAATTAAAAAGCTCAGAGTTGAGTATTTAAAGTAAGTCCTGTGAGAATAATGAGTTTGGGTGTGAGGTTTTGGTGTACTTCTATGATATCAGAGCTACTTTAGTTAATTATATGGAGTCTGTCACTTTGGCTCACACAGACTCGCGCTGACTCTCGAACACCCAAACCAGAACCTAATGAAGCCACAGGCTAGTTCTAGTTCATCCCTGTCAGCTCCTTTTCTGGGCTGTGACAGAAAACACCTCCAAACAAACGGAACAGTCTTTCCGTGTTTGAGTGTGAAATTTGTGAATTCAAAGTCTTTGGCGAAGTGTCTGGTCTTACGCAACTAAGTTGACTTTAAAGAGAAAGCTGAGCTGTGTCAGACACAGACAGCAAGCTCGTCTGTAAACTTAAATCAGCACTCTGTTATCAAAATCCTGCACAAACAATGAGTATTTTGGTGAATTTATACACTCAGCAGTGAAAAATAAATGATTTATTTTAACTAATAAATCTACAAGTTCTAGAAAAAAAGACATTAAATTGTAACTTTTAAGGAATTTTTAGGGAAACACAGGTTTGTTATTTTACTGATATGCACTAAAATCCTGCACATAGATTGATTAAAACTGATTGACTATTTTTACATTTTATACATTTAAATCCTGCACAAAGATTGATTAAAACTGACTATTTTTACATTTTGTACATTTAACAAATTTTTGATACCTACTTTAAGGTGTGCAAAAATGTAACCTTATGAGCAGTGAGGATGATGTACAGTAACTGAGATTCTTAACAGTGACCTTGTTCTAAGCTTTGTGCCCAGACAGTCAGATTGAACCCTAGTCAGGAATAGAGCCCCACCTTGAAGGAGGACAACTGTTACAGGAGAAATTCTTCATTGAATTGATCGACTCTTTTGATTTAGTTGGTGGAAATGCATTACCAGTCCAACACAGGATGCTTTATTGTAAAATAAAGGAGATAGAGATAGATAGAGAGATACAGGTAGATAGAGAGATACAGGTAGAAGGATAGAAAGATAGATAGAAAGATAGATGGATAGATATGTACTTTATTAATCCCGGAGGAAATTGCACATATCCACTGCTCAGGCTTTACATAATGAATAAATACTGGATAAACACCAGGAGAAAAAGAAACACTGACACCAAAGGACATACCACAAGACAAACACTACAGCAACAGACACATGTAGCATTAACAGGACATACACTAAATTATAACTAAAATATAAACAGTATAAAATAACAAAAATAAAAAGTGCAAGTGAAAATTAGCTGGAGGCCCTTATGGTGGGTAAGGTACACCCTTCTTACAATGTAAGGTGTCACTATCTAATATCACAAAATCTATATCTAATATCACAACTATTGACCCATTGGATAATTTCAGAAAAAAATGTTTAGGCTTTTATAATGTTATAACTCATCTCTTCCATCTTAAAATGATACTGACAAGAAAATAGCCTGGTTTCAGATCAACCACCTTCACACTATCGAGCATCTGAAAGCATGAGATCTGCATCAGTGCACTGCTACCAGAGTACAGACGGACAGTAATGAAAGACAAAGTTGATCATTTGAGTTCAGGGTTTATTCTCAAAGATCATCAGTTTATTCAAATTTAATATCATTGACTCTAGAGGTCACAGGCTAGTTCACATAGTTCCTGAAGTGGAAATGCATCACTTTCCAATGAATTCCTCTAAAAAATACTCAGGAAATGTCATTTAAAGCTGTATGGGTCACTGTATCAGTGACCCATAGCTAAATATAGCTTAACTCTGAGCACAGTCCTCTTAAGAACCACATTTCCTACAGTACCAACAGAAACAACGTGATGTTAAATCACACTGAGAAATACAAAATATATCTGTTGCTGATTGGTTGGGAGGTTCCTGTTAAAAGGTTCCTGTTAAAACTATAATGAAACACAACAGACTTAGATATTAAGACTGATATAAAATAAAACTCAATGTAGAGCATTACTGGAGATTACAAGTATACAGTATAATAAAGTTTACCTTATTGATATGAAATATAACCAATTCATTCTTGGTTCCAGGTGAACATTTGTGTCAGATTTGAAGATATTCTTTCATGCTGTACCTTGGACATCAGAACGGTACAGACAGATGGACAACCTGAAAGGATGCATTCGCTGTCGAGTTGATTTTTGGAGCGGATAAAATACTTTGGCAAAGTTTGAAAGATATTCAGAGAATAAACCTTTCCTGAAACATCCAATAACCTGACTTTTAGAGGGAGCAGTGAGACCAGATTGATTTCACACACACTCATTTTCCTGTTGATTACATTCCAGCTACTAGCCAGGTAATATGACAGGATATCTATCCTCTGGCTTTGGTATGAGGACAACTAACTGGTTTAATTGGTTTCACACAATAATAAGATTTCTTGGAGAAAAAAGTGCTGGCTATTTCCTGACTTATTTCATATACTGTAATTTAACATTTGTAATGTGTGTGACAATTTGTCCTATTTCTGTTAATGTAGCATTATATGACAGAACAGGCACTTTTAAAGGAGAGCAGAGGAGAGGACAGGAGGGAAGAAAATAAAAGGAGGAAGTGTGTGGGAGAACAAAGATGCAGGCTGCGCTGCCTGTAACCAAGAGGAGACGCTTCACGTTGCCGTAGTGATTCAAGCATGTATCTATGTTGTTGTGGTGAGTCATGCATGCATCCTCTTGCCTCCAGCGATGACGCTGCGAGGTAGGAAAGTGAGAGTTTCCAAGCCCATAATAGGCTCCAGCGTGGGAGACAGAGTCATTACAGCATTCCCACATGTGTTGCTGTGGAGTTGGTCAACAATGTCCAGATAGACTCACAAAGATTGGATCATCCACGGCAAACTTAAACAACCTTAAATACAAAAATATGATCTTATGGATGTGTAAGTGACAGCTTAAAGAACAATTAAAAAATCCACCGCAACACACAATGACATCATGAATTAAAGAGAAGGGGCAAGCTAAACCGAAGAAAGTATCCAAAGCTCTTCCTGTCATCAGAAATCTTTGTTTACCGTAGAATAAACCTCACACAATCAAGGCATAAACTGCCTTCATTGTGTTGAGTTATTCCCATGAAGACACACCTCGAACTAGAACCTAGACTTTGTTTGTCCATTACGTTTGGGAATTGTAAAAAGGCCATCCCAGAAGGCCCAGAAGGCTCAGCTTTGTCCCGTTTAGCTGGACAGATTCTTTCCCAAATTTAATAAATACAGACTTTGTGCACCAACTCCAAAAATGATTTCCCTACTCTTTGAACACTTTTGGTGTGTTCATATTGACCAGCCCCAAGCATCACAAAGCCATCTCTATGTGTGTGCGCTCAAAACATGAATGTGTTCTGCAACATTAGGAGGTGTGACGCAACAACATTCATTAAATTTGGTATAGAGTAATCCCTCGCTTATTCGCGCTTTAAGATCTGAGACTTATGGAACGCAGCGCACTTCCGTGTATTAAAGAAAAACTTTTCTTTAATATAAAAGCGCTTTGAACAATCTATAAGAGTGTGAGAAAAGGTAATACAGATATAAGGTGGTTTAATATCAGTATGGGGATTGTTCAAAAACATTTAAATTACCGTAAATAATAAAGTTTGTCGCTATATCACGGAATTTTTTTTTCACAAGTGATCCTGGAACACATTAACCGCAAGTTACGAGGAATCACTGTATTCTCCCCAGTTAGCAGCCATCTCTTGTGCTTGTTCTTCAAATAACAGACTTCCTGCCAAAAAGCCTACGTTTAATCTCTCAGGACAGGTTGGACACCTGAACACACCGGCACACTTTGTTCATACACAGGTCTTTTTCTGTGTTGCTGCTACCACACCCTCTGCATTTCAAACTTGGTCAAGTCGGAATGAAGGTGCACCAGGCCTGTAACGACAACACCAGTTGAATGTAGCTACATATTCCCATCACCCATACACATTTCTGATAAATGTAAATCTGTCTTTAAATTTTTGAGTCAGATGACTTCCTCTAGTGTTCAGGCTGTGTTAAAGATGGTGAAAACAAAGTCGTGGACCCACCACCCCCTTATCCTGATCCAATCCAAAACACAGTGGTTCCTTTTTTGGGACAATTCCCGCTGTGGTCGAGTGGTTTGAGTGTGACTGACGAAAAACAATTTTAAAAGCATCTTGCACTGTTCCAAAAACAATGGAATATTGTTTTGTTATCCATCAGTTTATTCAGATGCAATCCAAAATTTAAAACTCTCTTTGCTACTTTTCACACTCTCACCAGGTTTCTGGAAAACACATCTCTTTACACATTACTCTTGTTGTGTCATCGTACTAATGACAAATACAAACTAAGACGACCTGCTTGGATGGGATACAATACAAAAATGAAAAGAGGACGTGTGTAGAAAAATAGACATCTGGAACAAAATCATGGTTACGTTAGGTTCAAATCCTTTGAAAAACAATGCAGGACTAAAACTGGACCAAGTACTGTATTTGCAAACTTACACTCATTACGTACTGTAATGGTAATGCTTGTGTAAGCATGGCATTAAACGGGCCTTGAAATAGTCACATGCAATAAAAAGCCACCTGTTATCAAACTACTTGTTTAAGACAAGCGTCTCTTGTAGAGGAAGATGTTTTTCCTCACAAGCTATTCTTGGCTCCAATTTCTCCCGCAGTTTCTCTGTAAGAGGCTTGACTGAGATTTGGTTGGGTGACAGAAGTGCCGGTCAGACGTCTGGGACGCAATTCTCAGTACAACAGGAAACTGTCCAAACTTTTGAATGGTAGCGTATTTAAAAACAGCAGCATCAAATAAAGAGTCATCAGCTGCTGAGATGTTTCAGGATTTTACAGAAAGTTCATCAAAACATAAAGAGACACATGAACGCAAGTGACAAACTGAAGTGTTTAGAGATTACTTTGCTATTTAAGGAACGTTTAGAAAGGACCAAAATCTTTTCTCTGACATGGATTTAATGAAATGTCACAGAAGGAAAGTAGATTAAAGTACTGAGCGGCAGTACATTTGAGGTACTTTTGCTTCGTAAGACTTTATATTGTTCTATTCTGTTATTGTTGTTTTTAGTTTAAATTACCCACAAACACATATAATTAACTGTAGCTTCACAAACAGCAATTTAGACTTCACACAGTAAATTATAATAAAACAACAACCTCAGGTGCTTTTGTCTGCAATTCAAATATTTTATTTGTGTATCTGTGTTGTTTGATAATACTTTTACTTGGATTTGAAATGCATCATATTTATTTTCAGTGGAGTATTTCAATAACTGAACTTTTTGTTCTTATACTTAAGGGATGGACGTTACTATACGGCTGATGATGATGATAATTTCACATCTACAGACATGTAGATCCTCTGCTGCTGTTTCAAACATCAGACTAGCAAAAGCCATGAGTACTTAAGACTGTTTATCTGCATTCAGACAAGCAAACGGTGAAGAGATTCCTGATGTGTTCAATGTCTTATCATGTTTATGTTACCCATTTCATATGAACACTTGATGACAAACATGTGTCACATGTTCACTGTTTCCAGGGGTTACAAAATTAACAAGAGAATCCAATCTGGTTTTCATGAACTGTGCATCAGTTTTTATTTAATGTCTATAAATTAGAAGATAAAAATGTCAACTTTTCTTTGATATTTGTTTCCTGAAATATTGAAAGCACAGTACTTCTTTTTACTTGAGTTATCATTGATGGTTGAATTCTGTTTTGTTGTTTCTACACTTTCAAATTTAAACACTTTGAAAATCTGACATAGTAGATTATGTCTCTTTTTTACCTGACAAGTCAATTAAATTTTCAAACCGAGGCTCCTGAACAAAAATTGAGAAAGACAAGGCAATGAGCTGAGCAGTGAAACACAGCAACATGATGCTGGAGTGTTTAACTCTCTGGAGAGCAGTGGAAAGAAAGATGAAGACAGCATGGAACAAAATATGACTTTAGATAGATGACCCCTCAGTAACCCCTGGACCTCCATCTGCACCTGCCAGGTTAAAATAACGTCACTGGAGGTGTGCTTAAACCGAATGATAAAATATAGGTCATGCATGCAATTAACCATCACTTGCATTTCGGGATTTTACACTTCTCCACTAGGTCTTGTTTTCCAGCTGGGTTGCACCTCAGGGTGCAAACATTGGGCTTCCATTCCATAACTATGTTACACTTAACTGAGGTGTGTTCAGACCTCACCTCCAGGTCTCAGCGTTGCTAAAATGAGATGCAAGTGTTATGCACATCTGCATACAGGTTGGAAACGGAGGAGGCTGCAATGATGCATGCGTTTGAATGGGGCCTGTGTGCATTGGCTACATAAGTAACACGACATGGCCATGACGTGATGCATGACCAAAACGCGCTGTGACATTTCCAGCACATCTGTGGCTCATCGACGGACGCGACAGCGAGCTAACTTACTCTCTGTGATCTTCTGCAAGCCCAGAACATCCTCCGGAGTGATGACCGCGCTGGCGAGCAGATCCTCCTCCGTGGTCACCGGGACCCCCACGTCGGTCGGGTTGCAGCCTTTCTTCACTTTCATCGTTTCCTCTGGGCTGCCGTCACCACCGCCGTCTGTGCCCCCTGCGTCTGTGCCCGGATTATTACCTGAAGGCTTCTTAGCGCTTGATGAGTCCTGGCTGTTGCCTCTGCTGGTACAAGAATAGCTCATTCTGCACTCCTCCTCCCCCTCGTCTTACCCAGGGCTTCCAAGACACAGAACAGTTGCCCCCTCTCCCCCTCCTTCCCTTTCACCGAAGGATGCACAGTTGCCGTCTTTTATCCGGTGCTTAATTGAAATCCGCTTCGTCTTTACGCGCCGTCTGTTCTCCGCAGTCTTGTTGCACGCAGACGGCCCCGGGTCCGGCTGTCGGAGCGGAGCGGAGCGGAGATCTCCTCTGCGCTGCTGCTCTCAGAGACGCGCTTTCACTTGTGTCAAGTGCAGCAAGTCTGCAGGGAATAATCTGCTCGGTTCGGAATTGAAAAAGAGGCGGCAGCTGGCCGTCGCTTTCAAATGTGGTTGGGTGGGGGGGGGGGGTGTAGGGTTGGTTGGGTGGTGGTGGTGGTGAGGGGGGTGTCTCAGCAGCGCCCTATGAGGCGTTACAACCGACAGATGAGCGCACCAATCAAGATGACAAAGCCGCCGGTGTGTGTCAGGCAGGATGAGAGAGCGCTGCTTGAGCTCAGGTTGGGTTTGAAGGAAATGGATAAAGATCACATGGAAAATACTCTCTGTCCAACAATTATTATCATGTTTGAACTTTAAAATGAACCCCAATTCGTTTTTGCATGACGTCTTCATCATGGAGAGAAATATTCAGAATAAAAGCATATTTGTTTAAGTGAAAGAGCGTTAGATGTTTCTGTTTGCGTGGGATTTGAACCTCTGCCATGTGTAATGTGTGCTTTTGAGGATTTTAGCTCAATGGAAAACTCACTGGAGGCTGCTGCCACCACCTGTATGCATTTACGGTAATATTAAAGGACTTGGAGGTCACGTTTAAGTCAATGCGTCCATCTTTACTGTGTTACAGTGGCTAGCAGCTACATGTAAACCACTGATCTGTGATAGATTGACCACAATACTAACTAGAACCAAGGCAGTGAGACATCAACAACCTGTGGCAAACATCTTCACCTGACATTTAGTTTGAAGGGTCTTTTCTGTAAAATGTGTTTATCCACTCCCTGTTTAAAATAAATCGATTGGCTGATGTTAGAGGGCAATACCACTACTGCTTTTGTCAAAACACAAATCAGGAGGTCAACCCATGGTGTCAACATATCAGTAACCATTTTCTGCTCAACAGGTGAGAATCCAGAATGCACCCCCCCCCCCCCACACACACACACACACACACACACACTGGCCTCAAATCATGTTGGTTAACCCATCCAGCCATCCATCCATCCATCCTGCCACCCATCCATTTTCTTGTAGACGCCCTTCAGCTGCTTACCCTCCTAGCTGGTCACAGCTCTGATGGAATCTATCCCACTTAGCTACAGGCTAAAGCTACACCCTGGATAAGACACCAGCTCACCACCAGGCCACATGATCCGTAACACACAAAATATTTCTATAAATTTTGATAACAGGCTTATTTGTCTTTGATTAAGACAGATTTTAAGATTTAGATTTTATATTAATCCTGAGGGAAATTCCATAAAGTTATTAAGCTATTGTCTTTCCTTTCAGTTTGAGTGTGAATAAGGCAACCTTCGAGTTTTATAGATACTGGATCAGGTTTGTTTGAAATATTATGGATTTGAATGTTTTATTTTAAATCAGTTTGTTCTTAAATGTGTTTTCTTTGTCACTTTTCAATTTGTATTTGAATAGAACTATTTCTTTATTTTGTAATTTATTGACCATGAGGAGAGATTCTCACCGGAATGAGTGTTCAGACTTGTTGATTCCAAATCAGTCTTTGAAACTTTGGGAATTAGGAAAGGTTTAAAGCAAGTTGAGAAGAAGAAATTAAAATACAAGCAAATAAAATACTAAAGCTGTGGCATCATGTTAAAGTCTTTACACCTGTGTGTCTGTTTCAAATTATTTATGGCAGATTCTGCGATCCTTCTTCCATCTGGAAGGTTGTTATATGATAGATGGCCTCAGATGCAAAGCATAATATTTGATGCAATGCTTGTCATGTCTTCAGGGTTGTTATGCTTATGTACAAATAGAATTAACAGAACCAGATATTACATTTACAGATATCCTTTCATAATGGAAGCCATTATACATTTGTAAGGCTGGAGCATTGAATGAATAAACAAATGTTCTGATGAATTTAATTTGGATGGATGAGTTGCGGAAAGAGCAGAAGAAAATAACTATCTGTCTAACTTCCATCCTCTTCTGAAGCCAATCAAGGCTCGATATAACTCACTGGACATCTCCTTCACACGTCACCTTCCATTACAGCTTTACAATGAAGCTTATATGATGACAGCCCTACTAAAGCAGCTATAACTGCAGCAGCTACAACAGCAAAGCACCTTTTGAGACAAATGCCTCGCCAAAGATTCCAACATGAAGAACAGGTTTATGTGGAAATGATGCACCCTAGAGGCAAAGTGTTTGTTGCTGAATATATTATTAAATTAGACTTGTGCTTTCCAGGATAGCAGAAGAACAAACAAATTATTTCTGTTGCAATATAATCTTTATTATAATGTTTACCCTCATTCTGTGTGTACAACATGAGCAGTGACTGCTGTTGTTTTATGTCTTTTTATCACTAAGGCCTCAGAGGTGGAGCGGAGCATTAGCATTGAGGCTTTGAAAGACTTTCAAGCTTTTAAGTTTCAAATTTTACTTCCACAAAAGTTCTGCTAGGAAAAATAAAAGTGTGTGTGTCAGTGTGTAACTGCATTTCTGTGCTGTTGGGTGGGCCGTCAGACACACAGAGGAAAATGAGGTTCTTTATGCATCTGACATCTGTATGTACGCACAGAGAACCGGCTATATGGTCAGTGTGGGCTCGTCATGTCGGCCTGCTGAGTTTGCTTTCTCTTTTGTCACATCTGAGCTGGTGATGCTATCATCAGCAGAAACACACACACATACACACACACACACACACACACACACACACACACACATACACAGAGTCTGGGCAATGTGCTGACCACAGTAAGCCATTCCTAAATGTTTATTGTTTGGTGCAGCTGGAGGAGACCGAAGGGTTATGTACCTACCAGTTGCTCAATCATTATGTTTGGTGAATTAAGCAATGTAATTAATAGTAAAAACACCTTTAAATTCAAATCTTTGTAAAAAAAAAATAAAATAAATTGAGAAATGAGTGTTGAATGACTTCACCAACAACTGAAGACACTAATTTATGTTTCAAAAATACATGTTTTAGTTGACTGAGGAATAAAGTCATTAACAGGATAAAGTTCAACTTCGGTTTCCTTTTCTTTCACACAGTTACCACATTATTCCCTTATTCCCCAGCCAATGAGACCTTTCAGTTGGTGCCATCGCCCCCTGCTAACCTTTATTGTTGCTTTATTGACTTGTGCCAGTTTTCCAAAAATAGCAACAGGTACTTTCATTCACAGCTTACATCCAACTTCAAAGTGAAATCAGGATAAATACAGCTATATGTTTTAACTACCATAGTTTTCACAGAAAGGCTGATCCTGGGTGACAGATTTTACCTCTGAACACCAGTTAGTGTCCATGATGATAATAATAATGGGCCGTTACCATTTAAACTTAAACCCAGCTTCATGATCAAAACCAGGTTGATGAAATCCTCAACATGGACATTTTCTTCGTATGAAACACACCTGATGCACCTGATATCTTTTAAGCCTAATGTATTTGTAAATGGTTACTGATATAAAAAATAATAACTATTATTATAAAGGATCCACTTTGCCCAGGCATTATGAAACTACATGTTCAAATTTCAAGTAATGAAATTAATGCTGAAATACATTTTAAAATGAATTAACAGGGTGGAGAGCAGCGATTGATCTGAGTAATGAGAAAAGAGATGATGGTGTCTGAACATCAATGAGCCGGAACCCTGGAGGTTAATCAGAGTCGGGAGGACAAACTCAGCCGATACAATGACATCATACAGAAACAGATTTAAAATAGAAGGAAATTTAATTGTTCAGACCAAAGCCAAACATTTGCTTTTATTAAACCTTAATTCAAATGTCAGCTGTCAGAATTGTTTTTCTCAGCTAAAAGTGTCTGAAAATAAAAAGACATGGATCTTCCTCTTTATTCGGATTCACAGCCTAAAAAAATCAGCACCTCCATTTTTTAGAAAGAGAAAGAACAACAATTGGTTTGGCCTTTTGCCTTTTACATTTCTGCCATTGGCTGCAGTGTAAATCATCAAAAGATTAATGTGTAACTGACAACAACAACAAAAAAAGAAAATCTAAATCTAATCTAAATCTAAAAAGCAGAATAACTGGATATTTATATTACAAAAAATGTGCGCTTGCTGGTGTTTTGTCATTAGTCCT
This sequence comes from Antennarius maculatus, assembly GCA_013358685.1. Classification (NCBI taxonomy): domain Eukaryota; kingdom Metazoa; phylum Chordata; class Actinopteri; order Lophiiformes; family Antennariidae; genus Antennarius; species Antennarius maculatus. The sequence continues at coordinate 15,710,922 of CM023617.1, read as the reverse complement.
ATTAGATCGTCTGATGGAGACAAGAATTTAAAACAAATGTCATTTATTTTAACAACCTGATGATGTAATATGTGGTCAAATGTGCCAAAGGCTGTGAAAAGGTTTTCTTTAGATTTATTAAATCTAAGGGTACCTCAAAAAGCTCTTTTTACAATCTCACATCAACTTTAATCCTGGTATCTTTTCTTACACGCTGCAAACATGTCACTTGTTTGGTAATAAAGAGAAAAGTACCACGTTTTTCCCTGGTCATATCGATTGAGCACATCAGGTAATGCAGTATAACTGCATGAACTCTTTGTGTTGCAGTAATCACTGTGTAGCTATGTGTTAACCCATCTGTAGCTCACACAACAAAACAATGGAGTCCAAAGCAAAAGTGCTGACATGAGCCCAGGCATGCCTTCTCCCCCGGCCCCCGATGCCCGCGTACGTATAAATACACCCATACTTACCATCTCTGCAGGCCATTCAGTGGAACACTGCGACACACAGCTCACCAGTATAGGTAGGTCAAATGAGTTATGAATCCAGTACAGCTTCCCAGGTTCTGGACATGTCATGAGGGTCTGTAGTGTAATACATCAACTAACAGCAGGGAGTTTTAACTGGTCAGAGTGAGAATATTCTTGAATGTTTTTACTTATAATTCAAAGAATAAATGTCAGGAAAAAGAGTAACAGCTTGAAGTTAAAGGTTTATATTTTCTGGTTTTATGGGAAAGCCTTAGAAAAAGCTACATTTTAAAATGATTAAAAGATGACATAATGAATTGAGATTATGTAGATAATGCCAAGAATGTTATATACATTTATGTAGAATTTATGTTTTAGAGTCTCACATCCCTGTCCTGAATTTATTGTATTTTTCCACAGATACAGTTGAAAAGAAACAACAACATGGCTCTGACAAACCCTATGCCTATGGGCCCCTGGAAGGTAAGCATATATTGTACTACATTACCCATCATCCAAGGTAACTGTGAAAAGTTTCAATGCATGATTAGGTAGAGAAGTTGTTCGGCTATTGTTGAATTCACCTTTTCATTCATCATTTTGTTTTTCAATACAGATCACAGTTTACGATCAGGAGTATTTCCAGGGCAGGCGTATGGAGTTCACCGCCTGCTGCCAGAACATCATGGAGTGTGGAATGGAGAACATTCGCTCCCTGAAGGTTGAGTGTGGCGCGTACGTATCCTGCTGTTTAGAGGCCAGAGATGATGTAAAAACTCAGTATCTCAGTGACTGATAAAGTGCGGTGATTTTGTATTTTCTTGGTTTCTGACTAACCGTGTTCACCTTCTGTTCTCAGTTGGGTGGGCTATGAGCACTCCAGCTTCTGCGGCCAGCAGTTTGTCCTGGAGAAGGGAGACTACCCCCGCTTTGAGGCCTACAGCGGCAGCAACTCCTACCGCATTGAGAGGATGATCTCCTTCAGGCCTATCTGCTGTGCTGTAGGTTTGATATACAGAGAAGGAGCCCTTCGTTCAGCTGAGGCTGAGCCTTAATTCAGGTTGTGCTGAATCTCCTCGCTCCATCTTTGTGCAGAGCCACAAGGAGTCCCGTATGACCATCTTTGAGAGGGAGAACATGATGGGTCGTCAGTTCGAGCTGTGCGATGACTATCCTTCTCTGCAGGCCATGGGCTGGATGAACAATGAGGTTGGATCCATGCACGTTCAATGTGGAGCGTAAGTCTATCATCAGAATGTTTGATGTGAACAATTTCAAACACACTGAGTGGAAAAATTCCAACAGAACTCTGAACATTGATTTTGAAGCTACATTCACCTCATTGCTTAAGTTAATTCACTCAACTGAGATATTTCTGCTTATTCCTGCAGCTTCGTGTGCTACCAGTACCCTGGATACCGTGGCCACCAGTACATCATGGAGTGTGACTGTCGTGGAGGAGAGTACAAGTGTTACCGCGAATTTGGCTCCCACTCCCAGACTCCCCAGATTCAGTCCATCAGGAGGATCCAGCACTAAGAGTGGAGCTCTTCCTTCACACCTTCTTATCTCCTCCTCCTTTTCCTCTTCCTGCTCTTCCATCCCTCCTTTTCTTCCTCTTTTCCCCCAACTTCCATCTCCTTGGCTCTTTGGATCAAACAGGATCCTGAGCTGGAATTCAGGTGCTTACTGGTGTCTGTTGTTCACAGCACTTTTTTTTAATGAAATGCCACAAAAGAGAGGAAAGATCTGAGAAAGACAGAAAATAGGAATGACAGAATTGAGAGAAAACGCTGAGCCAGTGTGAAAGAGAGGCCTCATCTGCTGAGGTTGGCTGCAGAACGGTGCTCTTCTTTATCTCCACCAGTGATGACATCATCATAATCATCATCATCATCATCATCGTCATTGTCTTCTACATCAACACAACGACCAGTCTTGCTGTTACTGTGATATCCATGACTGCCTATGTTTAAGACGATGAATAAAGAGAATGAGCAAAAACAAACAAACAGAGATTCACAACATGACTGACACGTAACTCAATCATCACTGGGTTTTTATTCTCCAATGGTAGCTCAGCTCAGATGCAACCAGATCTCTTTAACCCCTGCTGTTCTATCATAAATCACATAAAAATACACAATATGGTCATGATGAGTCATGGTTTCTACATTTCTGAGGATAGCAAATGTGTCAGACTAAATTATTGGACAATTTGCATACAGGTATGCTAAAGGCATCAGAAATATTTAAATGATTGAATGAAGTAGCCATAAATAATATAGTGTCATGAGAGGATCATATAATATAATCAATATGCTAACATGTTCCATGTGCATGTTGAGTAAAATGTCTTTTAGTATTCTCCGCAAATTCCTTTTAAAATTTCTTTTTAAAAAAGGCATGTAGCAAGCAGAAAACCATGGGGCTCAATTTTTGCTATTTTTGGTCATTTGCTGTTTACTTTACATTTCAACTTGTTTGAGGATAGTGTTCAGTAACACAATTTACTTTATCTAACGGGTAAAGTTAGTTTAAAGATTGTATGACTAGTCATAAGTACATTACTCAATATAACTACATCTAAGAATAACTTACACAACTCATCCCATTATGATAATATTAAATCTAACCCTGTAATGAGCCGCTTTGCCAAATTACTATTTCTACTTAAGATAGATTCAGCAAAAAAACAACTATATACTGATTTTTTCATTACGCAGAGGTATTTTACATGCAAAACTTGCAATGGGGTACCCAAGTGGAAGAGTGAGGTTATAGGGAGAAGAGATCAAGAAGGTGGAGGATTTTAAGTACTTAGGGTCAACGGTCCAGAGCAATGGAGAGTGTGGAAAAGAGGTGAAGAAGCGTGTACAGTGATGTGTGATAGAAGAGTTTCAGCTAAAATGAAAGGAAAGGTGTACAAAACTGTGGTGAGACCAGCGATGTTGTTTGGTCTAGAGACAGTGTCACTGAGGAAAAGACAGGAGACAGAGCTGGAGGTAGCAGAGATGAAGATGCTGAGGTTCTCTTTGTGAGTGACCAGGAAGGATAGGATCAGGAATGAGTACATCAGAGGGAAAGCACATGTTAGAGGTTTTGGAGAAAAATTCAGAGAGGCCAGACTGAGATGGTTTGGACATGTCCAGAGGAGAGATAGTGAATATATTGATAGAAGAATGCTGAGTTTTGAACTGCCAGGCAGGAGGCCTAGAGGAAGACCAAAGAGGAGGTTTATGGATGTAGTGAAAGAGGACATGAAGGTAGTTGGTGTGAGAGAAGAGGATGCAGAAGACAGGGTTAGATGGAAGCAACTGATTCGCTGTGGCGACCCCTGAAGGGAAAAGCCGAACAGAGAGAAGAAGACAAGCGCCCCTCGGAGGTATTGGGTCGGGACGATGTGTACTTCCGCTCATTCCCCACTAGAGGCCGCTGTGCGGTGTTTGCGACAGTTGCTCCGGTTTGACGGTTCATGATGACGAGTCAACAACAAACATGGCGACCAGCAGCAACTATTGGGAAGGTAAAATATTATACAGTCGTTCATTTAGTTCAGTTGGGTTTGCGCTGTATGTTGTTCTCCTTACCATATAAAACAGACTCAGCTCGTCACATAGTGTATAACTTTAATAAACGTATTTCCATATTTTTAGCATAGCTGGTTCTTTGTCGAACCTGTTAGCTTGTTAGCCGTCAAAGTGGAACTTTGTTTACGTTCATCAACAAGTTATGAGCAGCAATCAGTTTTCGATTAAATAGCTTAAACTTTCCTTCCAGCTGCTGATTTAGCTATCAATGATTTACGTGTTTAATCCCATGTTATCATCCTATTTCCAGGAAGTATTGAAAATAATAAAATAGTTTGTTTCTCATAAAACTAATTCGAAACCAAATGAAGTGGAAATATCTCCTTGAACTGCTTTTTTTTTTTTTTTTTTTTTTTTAATTTAGTGTGTCCGTATCACAGTTTTCTTATTCGCTGGTATAAAACTAAATCATGGACAGAATGCAGCTTTACAGGTTTTTCAGCTATCAGCAAACACTGCAGTGAGATATGCTGCTTTGGAAATTCGAGTTGTCTAATGGTCTAATTTCATGTAAAGTGTGGGTCTCTTTTTGGTGTAATGTCTTTATCAAATCTTGTATTCTTGTCATTGCCATTTTACTTTTTAAAATGATTATGTTGCTTGTTAGAATGTAGTTATCAGTCATCCTTTCAGGTCATATATGGCAGGTGTGCTTCATCCTAGTCTGTCCTGAATGTCTCTGTTTCTTCTGTCAGATTTGCGTAAACAGGCCAGACAGCTGGAGAACGAGCTGGACCTGAGGCTGGTGTCCTTCAGTAAACTCTGCACTAATTTAAGCAGCAGCAGTAACAACTGGAGCCATCGGACCGGAGACAGGTCAGCGTCAGTGGTCAGCTTTTAACACCATCTCTGACCTTGGATATGAAATTTAAAAAGAGTTATTTTATTTATCAAGTTGAAATTTGTTAAAAAAAAGTTTAAAAAAACTTCTAATGTTAAAGTTTAAGTACTGTATATCTTTATGGTTGTTGATTCAAATAGGACAATGTTTTGTGTTTTAAGATGCTTTTTAATATGATACTTGTTTTATAACAATTAGCTTTTAATTGATTGTAACTGAGTAGACTACAATATTTTTATGCTCTTGCAACCGATGTTGAAACATAATTTTCCCCTCTTTATTATTTGTCTGACAACTGTGTATTTTACACTGTACAGTAATTTGGAATTTAAAGAAAAAATAACCTGAGTTTTGAACATTGCTTTTCGTTGATTCTTAAATTAGGTCTGATTCAGTTGGCCAGTCTCAAGACAATATGCTTATTGCTATGACTACAGAGCTGGAGCAGCTTTTGGCCAATGTAAGTCAAATTTTGCATTTAAATGTATGGATCACCAACAGCTATAATTGGTTAGACATTACAACAGCAGAAGCAACTAAGGAATAAAATATAGGTGATGGAGTTGTGATGCATAAATATTACAGGAAATTTGATTTATCTGTCTGTTCACACACATTTATTTAGGATTGACATGATTTACTGATGCTGATATCAGTATAGTGGATTATTTTACACTCTTAATCTACATTGAAATGTGTGAAATAAAACCACTTGTCCACCCCATCAATTTGGGAAATTCATCAGCCCCATCAGACACACCACATTCAGCATCACCCCATTAAATCATTTGAAGGTGCTGCAGCACTGGGCCAAACACACTGGACACCAATAAAAGACAAAACTAGTTTTGTTAAATACTAATAAGGTATTGACTAATTAATGATACCTGGTTGTTGTTTTTTTTTGTCACAGCTAACAGCAATCAATGATAAAATGGCAGAATACATAAACACACCAGGCACTTCGTCATATAATGCTGCACTGATGCACACTTTACAGAGACACAGAGACATTTTACAGGTAAGTATCATAACCTCAGTTTCTTGTCTTTCTCATCCTGTTAGATGTTAAAGTGAGAGGTTTTTCAAATTTTAAAGAATAATCATTTGTGAATCATTAATGTACTGTACTCGTATCGTCATGTCTCCCTGATGTTCTGTAGGATTATACTCATGAATTCCACAAAACCAAAAGCAACTTCTTCATCTTACGAGAGAGGGAGGACCTACTGGGCTCTGTCCATAGAGACATTGAGTAAGCACGTTCATAAATGTGTTAACAAATCTTTAGTTTTCGTGATTCGTTAAGTTTGTGTGTGGTGAATGAAAAACACCTGTGTAAATGCTTTTATTTAAAAATAAATATAAATGAAGAGTTGACAGCAAGACACAGCTTACAGAGAAATCAAATGAAATGTTTAATGAAAAACACATTTCCTGATTTTTTTATTTATTTTCATCAATTTAATGCGTCTGCCATCTTTCTTCTTTCCACTAAATCTTTTCTTACTTTTTCACCGTCAAACGTTCCTTCTTTGGAACATTTTTGTGTAACTAGTTTGCTGATATTTCCTCACTCCAGATGAAAACACATCTATTCTTTGTATGTCTGATCTTTACTACTTTCACTTCTTGTAAGTAGTTGATTTTTATTTTCCCAAACCTTTGTGTGTGTGTGTGTGCGTGTGTGTGTGTGTGTGTCCTAGAAAATATTTCTGTTTCTGATTCATCTACACTATTAATTTATTAATTAAATACTATGAGGTTAGAAAGTACTAAAAGTGCCCATTGTGATTTAAATCGTCTGTTTTGTCAGATCAACTCCAAAAAGCAAGAGACATGTAGTTAACTCAAATACTGACACTGGTGACATCTGTAAATATTAATGATTGATCATCTGGAGCCTATTGATTTCATATCAAAACTGATTTTTATCACTATTTCTCACTGACTGACCATGCGTTACTTTTCATGTTTTTATGTTGTGTTTTGTAACTAAATCTACACTACGATAAGCAGACATGGTTTAGACACCCCCCCACACCTTTCTCCCAGAATTTTGACTATGCTACTCTTTACCAGGGGGAGGCAGAAATGTCTACTTTGAATTCCCCCACCCTTTGATAGTCTCTCTATCCATTCTTTCTATCATGTTTCATCCACTAATAAGAAGCACCGCTTCTTACTAGCCGATCTCCCACCCTCTCTCTGTTGGTCTCATCCACTCTCAGAGTCTGCATCTCTCTCTTCCTCTGGGGATATCTTTCCTAAGTGCCTTCTACAGTAAATCAAACCACAAGGCTTTCATTCAGCCAGATCTTTGGGATAGTGGTTGCATCTCTCCTGCCTGATACAGCGAAATGAGATGGAGAACGAGACAGTCAGACATTAACAGAGAGGGAGAGGGAGACATTGCCCTAATATTGACTGATTGCAATAATGGTGAGAGTGAAGTCTAATTATTCCGATAGTGATGAGAGGTGTGGAGGAACAGTGAAGAGAGAGGGGCAACAGAGGAGGCAACCGTTGATGAATTGATGATCAGTTCAAATAGGGAGGGGTTTGTGTAAATAAGAAATGGAGGAGAGAGTTGTGGGTTAAGCAGAGCTAATCATTTAAAAGCCTTGATGCAGGAAGTACATAATCAGCATGCAGGCATCAGTTTATAGGAGGCAGTGAAATTACCTCTTTCAGACTGATGCATAGATTGAAAAAAAAACTTGTTTTAATGGCGACTTCTCCTGTTAGGCAATTATACAGCTGCTTAAACAAGATAATGGAGGTCAGAGTGTTGCTTAATGTTTTAATAAAGCAGATGAAACAGTGAAGAGGTTAAACAACATGGTTTGCCCCGGGAAAGAGAACCAGACCTCATGGGGATATTTATACATATTTGTTTTAAAGTGACATCTAATTATCTGTTATTGTTGTAGGTTCATGTTTTTTTTTTTACATTAACCAAAACCTCATCCAAACCCCAAAAGCTCTGATCTGGCTTGAATTGTTCTGTGTTACAAATTAATAATGAATTTTATGATATTTCATCAAGATACAAAGACTTGATGAAATGTCAAGTGTTTGTATGATTAGATGAATATGTAGATTAGATGAATATCTAATCTAATCATTAGATTAGATGAATATTAATGGTCATGAAAACATGCCGGTCTGATTTTGCACTCAGTCGAAGATGTGCAACATTGACAAGCACCTAAAATTTATTTGTATTCAGTTCAACATCAACTGATCAAGATTGGAATCTTCGATTTGATCTTTTTTTTTTTTTTACTCAGGTCGTACAAGAGCAGCTCAGGGCTGAACAACAGAAAGACTGAGCTCTTCCTGAAGGAGCACGAACATCTCAGAAAGTAAGTTTTCTTAGAAACTTATTTGGAAGAACTGGATCAGAAGCAGCAGAAATTAGTGTTTCTGTTTTTAGTGAAGGTATAGGAATTGTCTAAAAACCTTTTACGATAAACTGCACACTATATTCAGACACAACTTAGAACAGAACATGACTAAAGAAATTAACTAAATTAAAATATTTCTTGGAAAAAAAGTACACACTGAACACACAACGACCCCAACAGGTTTAAAGGCTGGACAGAAAAAAAACCCTCAAAACAGATTGACGCTGCAAAAGCAGGAAACTGAGACAAAGATGAGGGATGGGCGGTAGGACGACCGGGCATTTAAGGACAGGTGGGTGATTCTTCAGATTAGAGAGCAGGTCTTTGGATTTTTAGGAATACTAATGACCTGACCCGGGTCTTCATAGAGGGAGGTCGGGTGGGACAGGGGAAAGTCATACATGATGCACAGGTCAGGGGAAACACAAGGAGAAGAAGGGAGGACACTGATGGCTCCCAACAGATGATGATGCTGTCGATTCTAGTGTTGGTGTTTGATAGTATGTACCCGAACATCTGAAGAGTCATAGTTGTTTTTCATTGTGACTGATGATTCTTCTCATGGCTGCAAAAGGATAAGTAAATAAGAAGGGATGCGTTGGGAGAAAGGTCAAGTAAATTAACGGTGACTCAGCGTGTTCCTGATGTGTCGTAGAACCGATTGGTAATGAAACAAGAAAACAAAAGGCTTTAGTGGAGTTTAGTCCTGATTGACTGTTTCTGGCCCTGATCCCAGTTCTCGGTGTCGACCAATATCGAGGTTGGTCCTGTACTTTGTGTTATCTGTGAGTTGATTAAGTGTGTGTTTGCAAAAATAAAGCCTGCACAGCCTATCAGGCCTAATGCTGCTTGTCTGTGACAGCCTAGACGTACTCATTGTTCAAACCCTGTTCAAACATAGTTCAAACATGTAGAACCTGATATTATCGTTGTGTTTTGTTTAACAGAATTCGTTTTCAAATATTGGATAACTTGGATTCCCTACAGAACTTTATGATCATTAATTTATCTAATTCCTTTTGGGAAACATGAACATTAAGTTGAATTCTAAATTTGCCCAAATAACGTACTTTTGAATAGTAAATATTTTCCCATCAGCCTCAGACACTGGATGCAGTTTAGCCATGTAACATTCATTGAATTTGAATATGCATTTAATCGCTTTTATTCATCTTATTTTCTTAATCTGAATATTTTGCACAGATGGTTTGGGTAGCCAACCCAAATGTGAATTTATCAGATTATCACAAATCTTCTGATGTATTCTGTGATATTAAACATGTAAGGCTAAATGTTAACTCTGTTGGCTTTAACCACAAGTTTTATGTAATCCTTCATATAAACCAAATATAAAGAAGCCCACCAAATGACACAAATCTACCACAACTATTTTTGAGTTTTTGAATATTGTTTTTGGGTGTGTTCAGGGACCACTGTAGGGGAAAATGAGTCTTGATTCATTTTTTAAAGGAAAACAGTCACACAGCAAAGTTAAGTTTTATACATTCACATTAAAAACAAGCTAGTATGGGAAAATAAAAGAACATGAAGAGAAAGAAGGAGCATCCTCGCCTGTGGACTGCTGGCTAACGAGGGGTCGAGATAAAAGCCAGAGGACAGCAGTAGATGGTTGGAGAGGTGGACGAATAGATAGAGGAAGTATAAAGCAGCGTATTGATTTTTGGTCTGCAGTGGAGTCTGCCAGCTGCTCTTATGAGCTCATCTCATCTCTAGACTGAATGCGTCACTTTCTGTCTCTCTAACGGCCGCTGATGTAAACCCTGTTTGTGTTCAGGTCATCCGTCTGTCTGACACCTGCAACTAATGACACAGAAACCAGTGCAAGATCCTGATATTTATGAATCTGTTGGTTTGACTTTGCCGATTGGCATCTGATATAATCAGGGTTGGATTTGACAAATCAGATCCCAATAGTCATCCATTAACCACAATGTCTCAGAGGAGTCACAGGAAGAGTTCCATTTAAGATAACAGACCTGAAGGTTTCGTCCTGTTGTGCTATTTCATGACTCCTAAATCAGGAGAAATTTAAGTTTGAAAATACACACTAAGGGTTTAAAGAGACACATAAACTGGGTTTATTTGTAAAATTGCTTCAGTAGTTTTGTTGGTTCTGTTCCTAATTTCTTCTTTTCCTTTCGGCTTTTCCCTTCAGGGGTCGCCACAGCGAATCAATTGCCTTGGTTCTGTTCCTAATGATCATCTTAAATTAGAGATTGGCGTGCAAAACATTTTACAATATCAGCACTGGGGTGTCCCCAACAGAACTGGTGACAGCAGTAATCCTCATGGGTTGGCAGCACGTCTTGGCGTGGGGCTGTGGTCCACTCTTCAGTCAGAGCTGCTGCTGTGTGTAGATGATGATCACACTGTCACACTAACAGCAGGTTTTGGAGGTTTAGGTCAGGGTGCATTGCTGACAGTCCAGAACGGTGATGTCATTCTCCTCCAGAAACTGGGCACACAGAGTGATGGTGAGGGTCCCAGTGATGATCTCTAGTTGATCTTTTTTTGTAGTTGCCAGTTTTAGGTCCATAACGGGTGCCAGTAGCCTTTGCTGCTATAGCAATATTCACAATCTCTTTCTGCTGTTTTTCTGACGTGGTTTTGTCAAAGGGTCACTACTGTGAACTATATTTTTATTGATTGCCTTGCTGACCTGTCAAGTGCATTGACCTGCTTCCAGTTGCACCATCCTGGCCATGTTTTCCCAGCTTTTACATTTTTGCAGATTTCTTTTCTTCCATAATCTTTGTGTTTTTTTGGTGAATAAGGTCATTTAACAAGGGAGGGTCATTTTGGATTAGCTGGGTAAAGCCATTGTGCTTGTATTTCTGAAAAGTGTATTTTTAGACTGTGCAAGGCTCATGAAAATCAGTCAAGTGAGACTAAACCTCATTTGGTGAGACTTTGAAGGGTATGTCAAAGATTAAAAATGATTGATGAATGAATGGTTTTAGGTTGTGTTCATGTCAGGAGACGTCATTAAGCAAAGTGTACCAGATTGATTTATCTTGATTTCTGTTGTCTTGCTCACAGCTCAGACAGGTTCATTGACAACGCAATAAGGTAAACACTAAGGTGTCTTCAAACCATTCACACCTTCAGAACGACTCATGGACCTTCTCCTGTCACTAATGTGTCTTTACTTCTCCTCCAGTATCGCCATGACAATGAGGGAAAACATCACGTCTCAGCGTGGGATGCTGAAGTCCATTCAAACCAGGGTCACAACTTTGGCCAGTATCCTTCTCACATTTTGACCATTTGTTGTTTTTATAATTCCTTGTTTTTGAACTTTAAATTTCTTGGTTTTATGAACGTCTGAATGAAGTTGTCTCGGTTGCTTCTGTGCAGAACCAACCACAGTATGCATGTACACGGAGCAGGATAACACAGCCTCACTTACAGTGAGAGCTGGTATGACAGACTGCAGTCTACACCATTAAACTCCATTTATTTTTTTTCCTGGTTGTGTTATGAGCCCTGCTGATGTATTTTCCCTGCTGCTCTCTGTCTCTAACTCACTGCAAGCATAGGAAAAACCCTCCTTAATTATTTTCCTTCACCGCGCTTCCCCACCCCTCAGATCGTTTCCCTGCCATCAACGGTCTCATCCAGAAAATCAATTTGCGCAAGAGGCGGGACTCTTTAATTCTAGGCGGGGTGATTGGCATCTGCACCATTCTCCTGTTGCTGTACACTTTCCACTGATGCACTGGTCAACTCAATGACTGTCTATTTAAGAACAAAAACATTTGTTAGAAGTCAAGTTTAAAATTTTTTGTACTTAAATGTGTTTTTACTTCTACTTTAACATTCTTAAGCACCAGATAATTAAGAAAAGATTTTATTTTGAAAAACAAATTCCATTAAAAAGTCTTAAATGGAAGTGAAATGGTTTAACTTTATTTACATTCTTTATTCCCAAACTATTATAAACTGTTAATTATGTTTTTAAAAAGTTTTTTACTTGGATTGTGTGATGTTAATGCTCTGCTAATATTTATGTACACATATATTTACTGATTAACAATAAAAATAATGGTAATGAGTGCATATTCAAGTTTGGCATGCTCATTCAAGTTTATTTCAGACATGCAGAACTATGGCACAGTAAACCAGTCATACAGTAAAAATGTATAAACATCAACATGAGTGCCAAGAACGGTGCATACAGGGAGGATAACCCAATTCATATCTGGTGTTATATTGTAAACCTATGGAGATCTAGGGATTCAGGCAGTTCAGCAGAGTTCCAACAGGAATCTGCTCAGTTTATCATAGTAGTACGCAAAGCAGGATATCACACTATGACTGCAGTAGGGCATTGTTGTGATACATAAGTTTTACATTTGATGTAAACAGTTTATGGAATCAATTTTACGGTATACATCTTCCCACAGCCACAAAAGTCCCGTACTGATGGAAAAGAAAGAAACAGGGCAGGCAGTGACGGCATTACAGACTGGAGGTGCACTGACACCTGTAGATTTGTTCCCACCACCTTGTTTAGTGACAGTAATTGTCTTCTTTAGTTTAAGTCATCCTCGATTTTTTTTTTTTTTTTTTGTTGCCATGCCATTTTTTTTAACAAGCAAAATATCGCATCAGTGCACCACCAGTCAAAGCTACAATCGGTTCAACTTTCCCCACAGATGCAACACTGCAGCTGTGTGAGCCTTCGTTTTCCTTCCTTGTGTTCCTGAGTTTGTGGGGTTACTGGGCATGAGCGTCGCCTGGAAAACAGAAACGACCTGCAGCTTCTTTACTTCTTCTTCCTTTCATCCGTGAAAAGACAAAGCAATAAGTTGTATATTACAGTCTCTTCAGCTTGTTTTCGACTCCGATGTTGTGCTTTTTTTTTTTTTTTTTTTTTCACCTTCCAAACCATGGTTTCCCTCCTCTCTCTTCTGTGCAAATTTCAGATTGGATAAAGTGAAAGGAGACTCCTTTCCACCCTTGATTCACTTCTGGAACTCTGAAAGACACCAGAAAAAAAGAATTTAAGATTCACAATATGGTAGTGAGATAAAAAAGAGTGTGTTTATTGTCTGACTTTCTTTCATACCAGCTGTATATATGATGAGGATGATGACAGCCACACCCAGCAGTATTGCCAGAGCGCTGAGCACCATGGACAGACGCCCATACTTTCTTGCTCCTTCAATATCTCCTGTATGGAGAACAGACCTCGACTAATGGAAAAGGAAGGGGAGGGAGGTGATGAGCTATGAATTATTTAAATACATTAGAAGCTCCAAAGCACCTGAAGTGTTCGAAATGACATGGCTTACAAATGCACATAGAATATACCCAAGCATTGGAGCACAAGTAAAACAGAAATCTGCATTGTGTTGTAAGAGAGATAACAAAGATGTAAATTAGCACCACTTACCACATGTGCGTACCACAAGGCACATATGTTGAATGGCAAGGCGGGGCAAAAACACGCGAACACAGCTATCCAGAGGTAAATCGGGGGTGTGGACCCGGGTGGCACCGGGCCCAGGCTCAGCCGGGACGAGGACTTGGGTGGTGTCGCCAACTGCCCGATGGAGGCCGATTTAAGCGGTGATCTGTGTCCATTCTGATCCGCGTCCAGGGACCTTACGCTTCCTCTGATGGTGAGAGAGAAGGAGTCGGACGGTTTGATGTTGCTCTGCCCGGTGGGCTCGGTGACGGCGGTCCTCAGCAGCTTCTCCGTGTCGTGGAAGTCCGTTGGATTGGAAACTTCCCTCTCGCCGAGGGCGCTTTTCTCAAAGGCAGCATCAGTGTTGATAGCCATTGCTGGAAGATAAGAAATCTCCAAGTCTTAATCACCGTCTGTCGGAGCCGCTTTCCTTTGGGTAGAGATGCTGAAGAAGTCTCTTTCAGATGTTCTCCATTGGGGGACATTAGATTAAATGTTATAAATTCAGAGAGCCTAATACCTTCAATGCAATCTATTTAATTAAGCAGTCTAACTCAATCAAAATGTCTTATTGATGAGCGAGATGTTATTGATGTCTCAGTCCCTCTCGCGTTTAGTTGGCGGTGAGCGTCCGGATGCGCGCCTTGCCTTTTACCCCCCACACCCCCACCCCTATTATGTAGTGAGGTATTACCGCAACCCTGACATCTCCAGAGCACATCACTGGTATCTAGGGCCGACTCATGCACCGGGCAAGGCGTGTGGCAGCACAGAAACAGCAATTAGACCTCTGAAGTGAACACGCGTCGTGCGTAAAAGCTTTCCATTTACGCACGGGGACATCAGCTTGATCAGCATCTAAGGACCGCGTACAGGGCGTGTGAAGAGAAGACGGATGGAGAAAGAAGTAGGTAGCCAGTATGAACCACAAACCTCTCAAGAAGCGTCCGTCCTGCTGACTCGGGTCCTTTTGTATTCTGCGTTAGGTTGAACTGGAATCCCATTCTCTACATCGGGTATTCAAGCTTTACCAAGTGTACCATAAAAGTTTATCGCCTTCTAAATGTCGTTTCTAATCAAATGCTTCACCAACTAAAGCGCACACACATGTCAGACACCATCAGCGTGGGCACAGACAGTTCAAAAGTTTCACTCAGTTGAATCTCGTAAAGTGAAAAACAAAAATAAATAAATAATAAGAACTACCACCAGCCACTACATAGCAATAAATTAACGATTAATAAATAACACACTCAATTTAAAAGCCCGCGTCATAATGAATGTTTTTGAGGTTTTTTGTAAATGTTTTGTTTGGTTTAAGTAAAATAAAATACGTGTATTTAATCCACCTCAACCACACACACATTCTGACAGTTGCCAGGTGTTGGGTTTTTTTTTTTTTTTTTACAACCTAATAAATTTTAAAACTAGAAATTCACAAACGTGTTAAAATCTCCGTTAAGACCCAACAATCCCCTTTAATTAAACCAAACATCCGAATTCCAATGAAAAGAGAATATTCCCTGTACCCGTTCCTTTAACCGAACCCCATTAAAGTTTAATGGGTTTCTTCTTACCATATTACCAGCCCTCCAACCAGGATCCTTCTAATGGTTTCTGTATTATCACTACTAACAACCTCATCAGTGGTAGGACAGTTTGTGATCTGCTGTATCAGTTCCTGCACAAACTGTATCCAGGACAATATTCAGGTTGTGTTGTTTGAATAGCGGGCTACTGGTTAATAAAATAATTTTAAGTTGTTAACATCAATTTTACCAGATGACTAAGGAAACAGTTTAATATCTGATGTTTACTCTGCAGGTTTAAAATCACCACCATCCTAATGAGGCGGCAGTAATCCACTCTGATTTGACTTCCCCACGTCACGCGCAATGACGCCCTTAGTTTTATAACCTTGGGTTTGTAGGGATCGCCATCCAGTGGTCATGTTGGGACATTACACAAGTCATGGGTTCATTGTGCAGAATAACTCCAGTTTAATCACATCGTCTCAATCATATTCTTGTAATACCATATGATGAGAGTAATAGTATCATCTTTTGTGTTCATGCTGTGTTTGAATGAACATGCATTCAATTTAACAAACCTGGAAACTCGATTGTTTTAGTGATGGACAGACTGAAGAACCTCAAGTGTATCATCCAATCAGTTCAAACCTGCAGTAACTAAATGTTTGACCTATAACAGAAGCCAAATAATCTAGGATGCATAAATATTGGTCACGTATCACCGTAAGAATGAAGGTTCTCTCAACAATCAAATAATATTAGAACTTCACAGGAGATCCTTTGAAACTTGGTGAATTACTGAAGCAGATTGTGATTTTATATCCTAGAAGAGAGACTTGAGGTAGCTGTTGCCTCTCTCATCTCTCATCACACCTGAAACACAACAATCTGTTCGTGATTCATGTCGTCCCCACTAGAAAATATTTGTTACCTGTCACTGTGACGATTAGATAACATTACCACAACATTTTTGCCTACGTGAAGTCGTTTGACCGTTTGAACAATTTTCTCAATTTTCTCTTTTCTTCCTCATTTGCATTCAATTGTGCTGAAAAGTTAAGGCGATGGATGTGTATGGTGCATTTTACACAGAAAGTACACAGCAAACTATAAATCTATTAATATTTAGTTCTTTATTGTGACAAAGCGGACTAAAGACAGATTTTTTTTTTTTAGAATAATGAACATATGACCATAAACATTCTGCTCTAACAAAAGTGAAATATTTCTTATTAACATACAAATATGAACAATGGAGGGAGGTCACTAAAGTCCAGTCAGAACACTGAGTGTGTGAACATGTCCTTTCACACCCCGGCCACTTCCTCTTCTTCGCTGCTCTGGGGCAGGGCTGACCAGAGCAGTTCTTCAGCTGGCAGCTTTAGCATGTGTACAGGAACATAAAGCTTGCCAGTGAAGAACTGCCATGTGTCAGCCATTCAGGGCCAAGGGTGAGGAAGCCTTGGGAGTCAGCCAGCGAGCGTGAGATTTCAAACCAGACAGCCTGGAGTGACGCACAACCCTCTTTAAAGCACAAATGGCGACTCCATCTCCTTCCATTGTCAGCTCATGGTGAACATGCTCCTGTAGAGAGAAAAGACGATAGAATTTAACTGCATTTCTCAACTCCCTGCTCCGGTAGCGTGGGTATGAGTTGGCCTGCAGCCAGTCTGACACACACACACACACACACACACACACACACACACACACACACACACACACACACACACACACACACACACACACACACACACACACACACACACACACACACACACACACACACACAGTAGATGGGTGAGGCCGAGTCACAATGTATCCGATCAGCTGTGAGTAAGTGGGTGAAATTAACTGATATTCAAGTCTAACTGGGGAGATGCATGCAGGACCATGGTCTGTATTACCAGCAGGGAAATCTGCATCAGCAAGTTAAAGACTCATCTGCATGTTGGACTCTGCCAGCAAGAAATTCTTAGTAGTTCTTATAGTCATGTTGCTCAAAATCACAGGCCAGTCCCTGGAAGAAGAAAAAAAAAACCCACTATTTTTGGTCAGTTACCTTGGTTACAAAGCACGAAGGAGAGGCAAGTGTAGACATCTTCTCCATGAAAGCAACGATGTTGGAATCCTTTCAGGAGTCCAAGAAAAAGCTGTTTGCTCTAACTGTCCTCATTAATAAGATAGAAACCGGTCACTTCATCTGATTTATAGAGCCTATAGCTATTCAACAGAAAAACCTTTTAAGAGATACTCCTAGTAGCTAGTTTACAGCAGCTGCGTCTGAAGACGGAAACAAATCTAAAATGGACTCATTCACACGGATTGGAGAGAGCATATCTCCATCAGGGCCAAACAATCCTACACATTGAACTCCTCTCAATTTTCCTTAAAAAGATCCATTAATGAGTCCATTAAGTATCAGGTGTGAATTTGTGTGTGTATATATATTAGATTTTCACTCAACGAGATTGTCCTTGTTCCCTTTAATGAATAAAGTTTAAAGACACTGGCCTGACCAATGCCTCACTCATCCGCAGTTTAGCTCTTATAAATATGCTAAAAGTTCAAAAGTACAAACTTTTTTTTCCCCTACTTTTCTTTTTAAATTCTTTTAGCTCTGGTTAGAGGTTTTACATGACAGAGAAAGGTGGTTTTGGAAAACATCTCACTGCTTATGCAATTATACCCCGAAGACCAGGTCGCCAAACCAGATTTGAAGGTTTGAATAATTCTTGGAGCGTAAATATGCAAAAAAAAACCCAAACTGTTCCTTGATAGTTGCAAAGAATAATAAATGAAATATACACAGCTGGTGTTCACTTTCCGAAAAGCAACCACTTCCAGATAAAGACGATAAAGCTGAATTACGTATGTGCTTCTCTTGCTTACAAAGAATGTAATCCTGCGGTGATTCTGAAGCATCGAGGACATGCTTGACTTCTCTGGTTGACGATGAGTAACACATGCTGTACATTCCTACAGTAAAGAGAACCAGAATGATCTCAGGTATTCCAGTGTCCCATAACTTGTAAACTGTGTGTGATGGTGGAGGTGGACAGAAATGAAGTCATCACAGTCTTCAATCAATTTGGATTTCACTCTAGGATTACTGTGAGAGAGACACCTGCATTCACACATTTATTTCTGATCGATATGAAAAATCATGAAAACATTTTCTTCATTCTGCTGACACATTTTTCCACTTGTCAGTTGACAGATAGCTTTGGAGTGGGTGAGTCAGTACGATTGCCTGTTCTGACTTGTTACTGATGTACGGTACAAAAGTGCACAAAATTAAATCAACCACCACTACTGCAACAAATTTACACTTGTTTCGCCATAACACTGAAATCTGAAATCAAGTGACTCAATGGATCGCAGCCATTAATTCCAAGGAAATTTGACACCCGTGCTGCTTTGCCTTTACATTTTCACTTCTCCATTCCTTCATGATTTTGCGATCAAAGTTGAGGCTTCTGTACAAAACGTGCTGCTACATCTTCACTATTCGGTTACTTTCGGTAACTGTCTCGTGTTCAGACTTCATGCCCTTCTACAACCAAATTTGTCAACCATCCTGGTTTTCTTTCCGTTGTGTTACCAGCTACATGTGTGCATAAATGGACATGAAGATACCGCAAATATTGGGTTTCTAGACTCCCAAGAAGTTTTGTAAATATTAACATTCACAATACAAACAGTCAATCATTGTCTTCCCTGCACTGGTATCATGAGCCTATGGGGGGAATGTTTTTAGGCAGCAGAGGATTTTTAAAGGTGGCCACTGGGAAATAAGTCCCCTTCTGACTAGAACCAAGGCAGTCACAGACTGCAACATCCCCCGATACCCCTGAATTCAAAATTTTACCCTGTCATTGCTGCTGTAACTTGTGACTCTTCACTGCCCTCTTGTGGATGCATCGATCCAGTATGAAGGACATGGAACATTGTGGGCATTCACGGATACACTTGCAAGGGAAAGTGTAGTTTAGCACATCGGAAAACTGTGCAATTACACCTTTAAACAGTGAGAGCACCCAATCAGAATAGTGCATCTGTGTAAGTGTTAGAACTACCTATTTCTTTGTTTTTACAATTAATAAATTGCTCTACAGACGTCAGTGGATGTGTAAAACGGTCAAAGTTCAAGGCCCGGGTTTCCGGTCCAGCAAACAACAGTGTAATGGCAGCTTCTTTACTTACTAAAAGCAGAAAGCAAAAGTAAACAATTTGCGATGTTTCCTACAGTTTGCAGGAGTTGAAGACCGATTGAACATTCCCATTTCTACACAAAGGCCACGACCAAAACAATGACGGCAGGACTAATCAGGCAGCAGCAGCTGGGTTTTTTTAATCAGAATTTTGAATTTAACCAACAGTGTGCATGCTGTACTGAAGACAGTTGATCTGAAGAGATAGAAGAAGATTAGGATCATTAAGTTGACTATCCTCGTCTCCCACGGGTGAATGCATTAATGTCAGCCTGAATCAAGTCAGGGAGAGGAATGCACAAGAACTCCCAGAGACACTGGCAGGCATAGCGGTTGACTATGGCTGCCTCGACCTCAAACCAAAAGTCAATCACTTATTTGTTCCTTCACAAACTGTGACTGTATATTTTACTCACAATGAAAGACAGTGTGCATCCCCCCACCCCTCCTGTCCCCTTTTTTCTTGCTGTACATTCTCTTTCAGATCTCCTCTTCCGTTTCTTCTTCTTTTTGGTCCTGTCTGTCCTCTCCACCCTCTTTCTTTCTCGGTCAGATCAGACTGTCCCGCATTCCTCAAATTCCAGCTGCGTAAGTTAGAAATTCCATCCAGCTGCTGTGGGCTTGCATAGTCTCTCCTTTTCCATCCCTCTATCCTTCAGCCATCCCCTCTTTATCCACTCGTCTACATCTGGTCTACACCAGACAGGACAGACGTGGCTCGTCTCTCAGGTTCTCCATCACCTCTACCTCTCCCCCCTTCGGCCTTATTCAAGCGAAGGGAGTGAGATAGAGCCTGATGACGGCTGGTGTGGACGGCCTTGAGACAGGCTTTCATAGACAGGACACTGGTGTAACACACTGTCAGATACGCAAATTACGAAGCTGATCTGAGACTGTGGTGTGCGTTCTCTTTCATGGCTGCACGGTAAGAAGGGGGAAAGTTGATTGGGCAGTATGTGCATGTCAGAGACAAATGATATGTCAACAGAAAGGTGTGAACCAAACACTTTCAATTCAAAAATGAGTCTTCAACTACGCAGGAGATGCTTTTAACAGCCTTGACACTGCAAGAACCTGAATATATTCATCTGAATAACTTGAGACTGTGCTTAAAATACTGTTGGAGGGGGTACACTTCTGTTTAAGTGTTAGAAAACAAATTAAATGTAGACGTATGATGGGTAGACAAACGTCTCTGATCACTACAAATGCACTAGTTTGGCGTTTCCGTGTTTCGGGAAATGGTATCTTTTGGCAGTGAAACAGAACGAGGGACTATGTGAAGACAGCAGAATTGTCACGTCAGCTTGTGCCGCAGCTCTGTTAAACATAATAAACGTCACGTACCATTCAGGTGCATTCCTCTACTGCGGGTGTGGCCCGATGGCAGAGTGGTTTCTGCCCCAGATTGTAGTCTGTAATGTAGACTGATCATTTTAGACTGGGAATGGGGACAAAGACAAGGAAAAGGGCGGTGGCTTTGGCAACACACTCATCGTAGTGCAGGGAGGCTCTTCTAATGCTGTGCTGCTTCTCTCCGCTGGACTTTGAAGGCTGCCTGATTTCAAACCCTGAGATCAGGACAAACGGAGGGGTTCAGGGTGTTCGGCTTGTGAAGAGGAATAGCTGAATGTCATCCTGAGAGACGGTGCTGCGTGAGGTCCGTAAGCCTGTCCTCTGGCAATCTGTGCCATTTAGTTCAAAAGAACGAGACTGTCTGCCCCCCCCACCCCAATGAAACTACATAACACATCCCTTCTTGCCCCATCCTCCCTTGACAAGGCATGCAATAGGAATGAAGGGTGTAACCTAAGTTGAGCAAGATGGCTTCACTTCTGCAAATATAGGCAATAAAACGGCTCACGGGAGCGTGCTGGTTTTGTCAGGGTGCAGTGTGAACAGCACATGTAGATGAGTTGCTTTTTAGCTGGCACCCTGTCCGGACCATGTGATCCTCATTGACAGGGTGGCTTATGTCACGCTCTGGATTGCAAAGGCACAAATGCAGCTCGTGACAGCCTATTGCGCATTCCTACCGGTGCGCTGAACTCTGCCTGTACAATTATGTAAGGCAGGCTCCATCGATGTGATATACAGTACAGTCACCATGATATCATTGGACTTTGCTTTTCGGTCTTTTTAAATCGGTGTGAATGGTTGTAGTGAATTGCGTGAACAGGTTTAGGAGACCTGAGACTATAAAACCATGCAGGCAGGCCTAAATATTTAGTTATGTCTCTGGTCCTTATAATCAAACATAGTCACATACTTATGCTAAGAATTAATCCATCATTGGAAGAATGATCTTCCAGATGACTTCTGGAGGGGGTGGGGGGGGGTGTCACTGCATTTCTGAGGAGTGACTACCCTACCACCTATCCCCTACTTGAGCACAGGCTTTTTCCTTGGCCTATAATGAACTCAGCAATTTTTAAATGCTGACACTTGTGACAAGTTTGTATTACATAAATTCAAATCTCCGCTGTAGCCGAGACAAACGGCGTCTGATCGTTGTTTCCAAATGACTAAACAAATTGTCTCTTCTGTTAATTTATGAGCGTGGCAGTCGTGACACGTAATGGATTTAAATATTAGAAGGAATATTTTTAAAAAAAAAAAAAAACCTTTAGCATGACGTCTTTGCTGCCTTTCCCTGCTCAGATCTTTCTGTTCTCGTCTTAATAAAATAACACCATGCTGGCCTTACAACAAATACACTCAGTCTCTACTCTGCTGATTAAATGTTTCCAGAAGCTGGCTGGTCAGATTTCTAAGGTTCCAATCAGTCCTTCCAGCTCCCCTGTGTCACTGGGCCTCCTCCACATGACAGACAGGCCCTCAGCCAGAACTCCTAGAACATCAGATCCACATCCCCTAGAATGTGTGGAGGCCCCAGACCAGAACCCAGACCCGCAGCGATGGGGAGTACTGGAATAAAGTCGAGTTAAGGGCGGTTTATATTCTAACTGGGTCATCACGCAGCCACGGGCTAAACCATGTTGGCAGGAAGAAGCGTTCAACCAGCAGAGAGAGACACACGCACACACACACACACACACACACACACACACACACACGCGCACACACACACACGCACACGCACACAAGCCCCACCTTGACCACCGGCCGGGTCGCTCCTGCGCGGCCGGCACAGCTGAGCGGTCCGGCAGAGTTGAGGCGGCCTCGCCCACCGCTCGAGTCCCGGCCGCTCGGCAGGGCGTGTCGTGGTCTGGTCGGTACGTGGCTCTCTCCGTCCGCGGTCCTCTCTCTCTCTCAGGTGGTGGTGGGTTCGCAGCGCGGTGGCGACGGGAGCGACGGAGCGCAGAGCGCAGGACTTCAGCCCCTTTTACACAACTCCTGCTCCAGTCCTCCCCCCGCTACCTCCCTCCTCTCTCTCTCTCTCTCTCTCTCTCTCTCTCGCTCCCTCACACACACGCAAATCTGACACACACACACCCGGCTTCCCTCTCCGATCAGCTGGCTGCGTCATGACGTAGCAGCCACCACAGGCTACGTCAGAGTCTGTACGCATCTGACGTCACCTCGTCCCATTAATGTTAACGCCCTGTTTCGTTTCCGACACGTCAGTGAGTTTTTTTTTTTTTTTTTTTTTTTTTTTTAGACGGAAGTCATGACACACCAAGGTGCTTTAGTTTTGTCTATTTGGAAGGTGGTTGTTATAAACTTATTTTATGGGTTCATAAGGATATACATTGATTTTCCTGAATAGAAAGGTTGAATTGTGAGAAAAGTAAATGAAAAAAGATGTGAAATTTGATGAAGTTACTGACACTTCCTGTTTCTTAGAAAAACATCAGGATTTGCTGAGATGTCATAAAGGGTGACCCTGAAAATCTGCCACCCGTTTCTATCCCCAGGGCCCAACTCTCCACAAAATTTCACAGAAATTTGTACAAGCTGCTCATTCATGTATTTTCCTCTTATTTTTTTTTTCCAATAATACAATCTTATTGCTTATTATAAAAGTTAGCATTGCTAATCCTTTTCAGGTTTGGTACAGAAGTTTTAGAGATTATATGAATTAGCTGAGACTCTTCATGGTTCAGACACCCATCCTGGGTCATTATTAACAAGCAGCTGGTAAAATATTGGACCCACTCACTGCTGACCTCTTAACTTCATGCTTGGACCACACTAATACCCCATTTAACATTAAGCACCTTAAAATACAAATGTTACCCCCTCTGACAACATTTGCTAACCTTTGCTACCGACACAATTTGCAGGCGAACTGAACGGAACTAAACACCAGTGAGTCATTTCCCTCAGGATGTCTGTGTTGTATTAAGAACGAAGGTTAAACAAATACACGCATTTTATATGTAAATATTTGAGTCATGAAACTTGTTCATAATACTTGTTCAAATATTTCCATAAAGATGCATATTAGTACATTTTTATTGTCACCATTAGTTGTTTCAGTTTCAGCAGTATTGCAGTATTACAATGGGATATGTGTGTAGCTTGTACAGCACCTGTCAAACACACAAGACCTGTGAGCGGAGTAACAGCAACCTGTGACCCAGTAAAGCTTTAAGAGTGGCAATGCCCTTACCTAATAAGCTCCAAATGACCTTGCTATTAATTAAGTATATTTATACGCACAAATAGTAAGTAAACATTACACGGTTACAGAGTTTCGAATAAGACTTTAGACTTGATTAAACCCTAATGAACTCATATGTGCGTGGAAACAGAAGCAACAGGAGAACATTGATGATAAGATAGGTAATAAAGCTAAATTCAGATAGATGTTGCTGTGGAGCTCTGTTGTATAGCTGACTTTTAATATTTCTTTATTTCTGTGTTATTGCTATATAATAATTTAGTGTATTGATGGATTATCATTTTATTGATTTTATTTATTTTTATAATTGGGCTTTTATTAATTCAGTTCGCCAGTTTTACATTCAGAAATGTGTTCATTAAATGAATTTAAGCATCATATTTTTGCCTGTGGAGATTATTAATTAATCTATGTCCATAACTGTGAATAATGTCAGCAATATTACATTCATGTTACATTCACAGCTCAAATGCAAATCTATGCTGACTTTTCTGTGGTGAATGTCTCAAGGAGATTGATAACCATACATTCACTTAAACACTTAACAGGTCCAAGAATGAGTTAAAACGAATCTCTTTAGGTCTCATTCAGGACCTACATTTGGCACAAATGTGTCTGGAGATAGGAGATCAGCGGGTCAAGAAGAACATTCTTCTCGCACAGCCGACATTTGGTTTCTCTCAAGGTCAGCAGCTGTGTGCTGCGTTCTTGCTTTGTCACCCTGCAGCTTTAAGATTTCTTCACTCTGAGGAGCTGCTTCGTCACTGTCACCTGACACACTGAACACACACTTACTGAACTCACACACTCTGAACGTACACAGCAAATCCTCACCAGGCCAAACCTGCAGTGTCATCATGTCTTCTTCTTTCTGTGTTCCCTGCCGACTTATTCCCAGGACATACAACTAATTTAGGATTAGTATTTAAATTCCAACATGTTACATGCATGGATTAGAACAAATATCTTTCTTCCTCTAATAATGTGTGTTTTCCATATATATTTCATCAACGTGTTCTCATTCTCAGGTTGTCATGTACGGTATCTTGGTCAGTGGGTCGAAATTGTCAAATAATTTGAAGATTTATCACAAAATCCTTTCATAGAGCTGGTAGTTGTTTCAGGGTTAAATGTTTACAGTAAATAGTTCCAACATCAACTGACAGACAATTACAGTAAATGTCATTGACTCGTCTGTCCTGATTGACGTATTGTTCACATCACACAGGGACACTCGTCAGAACAAGCCATGAGCGGTGGCAGGGTTACAGGTGCTGTGAGCGAATTGTGACATGAGGGTCGAAGGCTTTGTGAAAATGTGTTCTGTTTAGCCAATCAGTTGTTAATTTTAGTTGTTGTAACATTAGCTTGTGTTGTATGGCAACAGCCAACTCTGTTACTTTAAGAAAACACCCGTCCACATTTCACTGTGCAAACTCTGTGACTAAGCGTCATGGCTGACGCTCCTTCATTCTTCCTGTAGTTCTTAAGAGCCCAGAGGTGCAGCGGAATGCAGTAGCAGGACAGACTTGTTTGAGCACAGAGCGTGAACCTATTCTTAGCAGTGGTGGGTGTATCGTTTAGTAGCAGAAAGAACACAGCATCAGAGTTTAATTACCAAGTTATTATTAGAAAGCATTACAGCATGTGCTACATTGCAGGGGACAGTGTTTCAACTTGATAAACTGAACATGTGTGTTTTTTCTTCTGTTTCTGTGTGAAGAGTTAAAAGGAACCAGTAGAGGTTTGGGACCTATGAAATACCACACTGTTGTTGATGTTATCTGAGGTAGCATTTGGTATTTAGTTCTTTAAACATTAGAAGGATGCTGAGTTTTGAACTGCCAGGCAGGAGGCCTCTAGGAAGACCAAAGTGGAGGTTTATGGATGTAGTGAAAGAGGACATGAAGGTAGTTGGTGTGAGAGAAGAGGACGCAGAACACAGGGTTAGATGGAGGCAACTGATTCGCTGTGGCGACCCCTGAAGGGAAAAGCAGAAAGGAAAAGAAGACGAAACATTAGTTAGTGTACTATTTTTGCTTTTCATTTAAACAAATACAAATGTGCATTTCCTAAAACAATGCTGTCTTACTTTGAAATTGTCTGTAAAGCTGCTAAATGGAGGTTTAAAGCGCGTTTTCAGGCTGGAAAGTTAGCAACTGGCTATGAACCGAGATCCAGATGTTTTCCTGAGAAGACAGAGACAGTGAGTCCATCACTGTCTCTGTTTCCTGAGAAGACAGTGATGGACTCACTGTCTCTACAATAAACAGAGACAGTGAGTTTGTCAGATGCATGGAAACACAAATCCTGTGTGGTGAAAAGGACTAGTTTTTAAAAGTAGTCAATTGGAGTGTAAAAGGCAGCAAACTGTGATATAAGTTGCACATTATCAATCTTAGGTTAGCTTCAACTACCTGAATTTAGTTTCATATAGCTTTTGATCTGACATCGTAAACTACTACATTAAAAAAAATTATGTATATTATGATGTATTTTGTGTACTGATAATAATCTCCCTTGTATTCTTTACATTTGTGGCTTGCGGCAGCAGTAGCTTAGTCCACAAGGACTTGGCTTGGGGAAGGTGGCCAGTTCAAATTCTGGAAGATGGACTGGCAGCAGGAGAGATGCCAATTCACCTCCTGAGCACTGCTGAGGTTCCCTTGAGCAAAGTCACGAACCTCACAATCTGCTCCGAGGGTGCTGCTACACTGCTGCCCCTCACTCCACCATCTCGCCTCTAAACTGCATGTTGTGCAGTTGTGCAGGCCCTTTGTGCGTGTGTGTGTGTGTGTGTGTCGGTGTGTGTGTGTGTGTGTGTGTGTGTATGTGTGTGTGTGTGTGTGTGTGTGTGTGTGTGTGTGTGTGTATGTGTGTGTGTGTGTGTGTGTGTGTGTGTGTGTGTGTGTGTGTGTGTGTGTGTGTATGTGTGTGTGTGTGTGTGTGTGTGTGTGTGTGTGTGTGTGTGTGTGTGTGTGTGTGTGTGTGTGTGTGTGTGTGTGTGTGCGCGCGTGCACTCAAGCCTGTACTTAGTGAAAAAAAGAATTCTCCAAATGAGAGATTAATGAAGTAACTTTCTTTTTCAGCTGAAGGACCACTGCCGACATTAATATGAGGGCTTAAAATAGTTTGGACCTGCAGGTCTCACACTGCTCTGGTTTCATCTGGCAATCATGTGCCATTACTGAGCTCTCATTTCACTGTGACGACAGCAAGCATGTAGTTGACATTTTGTTTGCTCAAGCACACAGCTTCAATCTGTCAATATTGTCTCAGAACTCGGTGAACTTTACTTTTCTTCTTTTTACTCAGCCGCAATTATAAGACTGCAGTCCAGTTTTTTTTCAGCCAGTTTTGCTCATATATATTTATATATAATATCAATTTTTTTTTTGTAGCATCACAGAGAAAGACAAATAGCAGGTGGAGAGTGAAATTCATATCTGCATTCGTATACTATACATCATTATAAAAATAGTAAGATAGTCATGAGGTCAAAATTATCATGAAAAAAAAACCCAAGAGAATATCTGCTTTGTTCCTGCAATAATTATGAGTCCAGTTTATTAATCATTTTTAAAGTAACAACAACTGCTTGGATTAACTGTGTTGACAGTAATTTATTGTATTAAATATTGCCTGAATCTATTCCATCGTGATACATTAGGTTCATTACTTATGATTGTTTTATGTTTATGAAATACTCTTGGTAAACCCACTATTAACTCTGAAAATAATGTGATATGTACTTTTATGGAAATATCATATGCTAGTACATAATATTAACATTCATAATACACTAGTTTATCTTTGCAGGTACTATACAGACTGTAATTGTTACACATATGTAAGTAATGGAAACATTTTGAATATTGTGTAGCATTTTAATCCTCGTTATGGTTTTGCAGTGAAATACCGAATTGATTTAATAGCATACATAAACTACAAACATGCACATGTCAGCAACTCATAGCTTGAATCTGAGGTATAGATAAAGCTTTTCCTCAGCATTAGGGATTTAGATCTCAGTGAGCATACTGACAATCTGTAGACATCCCAAGATCATTGTTAATAACACTCTTAGAGCAGCAGTAACACAGTACACTGGGTCTTTGGCTTCAGACTAGAGGCTGGTTGGTTCAAGACCAGTGTGGGCCAAAAAAAGTATGGCGTGTGAACTGGCAGTGCATGTTTCAGGCCTGTGTCCATACTTGTATGATTAATAACAACTGGAGTGGAAAAAAAAAATTTCCCCAACGGGAGGATTAATAAAAGTTTCACATAGCTGAGTCCTATATATTTATATTGTATTTATCTGACCTATAATGTAATGATATATATGTATAATAGATTTTAATAATGCATATGATCAAAGGGGTATTGGCTGTCTGTTTTGTATATTTAACACCTCAATGTTTACATCACAAATTGTAATTTATTTGCCCAAAGGGATTTGCAGCATATGTTAATAATGTGCGATTATATTTTCGCATGTTATGATTTTCTTTTTATACTGTCTGTAATCCACATGTAGGCAAACACACCAACATCTCCTGTAATTTACTATCCAATGTGGCTTTGAGGAGGTTATGAGCTATGTGATTACTTTTGAAGCTGGATCGGGGTAAATTGATGAAATCTGGATCATTTGTTCATTTTCTTGTGCGCTGAATTTTTCATTTTTTAATTTGTAATAGTATTTTTTTTTACGAGACCACGAAAAATAATATCAGTCAAAACAAAAATGTTCAGGCATCTAAATGGACAACTCAAGATCTTACAGGAAGGGGGCTGATTGGGGTCGAGAAAAGGTGTCCTGGGTAAAAAATAAAAAAAGAAAGAATTTTTTAAAAAATTCTTTTTATAATTATTTTCCAAAATGGGTTTAAAGAATACATTAGAATCCGGTACAAGCAGGACTTTTTTCTTCGAAAAAATCAAATGTGTGACGAGTCTTGTTGCCATGGAGACGCGTCACCACACTAGAAGGAAGTATGGCGTGGTCGTAGAAATACATCCCTCAGACAAACAAATTCGTTGCGCATCCAGCAGATTTCAGCACTTTTCTATCTTCAACCTGTTCCGACTTCTTGTAGTTTCTCTCAGGACCACGTGTTCGCGGTTTGTTCCACAGCAACACGGCGGAACACGAAGACATCATGCCGGAGGAAAAGAACCGTGAGCCGCTCCATCCGATCAGAAGCTCTGACAAGAAGAACACGAAGAAGAAGAAGAAGAAGAGGAGAAAGCAGAGACTCACCGATTCTACCACTCCTCCAGAAAACACAGGTGAACACATTTTCAAAACGTGAAGCAGATTTATCATTTATTAGACAGTATGATGTCCAGGACGTTTGAGCCTCTGTGTTTCACATTATTCTAATATGAAGCAGATATGCAGAGAGCGCTACCTCTGTTCCCCCCTTACAAATACACTCTGACAATGACAGCATCTCACTAACTTTGGTTTTACATAGATCAAATTTGACTTCACACTGAATCAGCACAGTTTCAGATCCAATTTGATTCTTGATTTAAATTCTTATTTGTGAGCCTTACACATTTAAACATTTTGGATCACAAGATTGCTCAGGACCAGATCTGTAAACGACATCCATCCATCCATCCATCCATCCATCCATCCATCCATCCATCCATCCATCCATCCATCCATCCATCCATCCATCCATCCATCCATCCATCTATCCATCCATCCATCCATCCATCCATCCATCCATCCATCCATCCATCCACCCATCCATCCATCCATCCATCCATCCATCCATCCATCCATCCATCCATCCATCCATCCATTTTCTTAGTGATCTCATCTTCAGCCTATCTGTGTTGCAGGTCATGGGTTTGCTTGATAAGGAGAGAACCCACACAGACACGGGGAGAACATGCAAACATTTTAAGTCCCAAGGAGAACAAAACATAAGCTCTAACTATCCATGAAGTTAAAAGCAAAAATCTTGTTTGTTTTTGGTAAAGATCTCATCCAGTCATCAGAATCTAATAAAGATTACAAAGCCTACATGAACACAGCAAAACACATCAGGGAGGGAACATTCTTCAAAAGGACTACTTTTACCCTTCGTGTCCAAAAACCTGTTATTCCTGTATAAAAGCCACCTTTTGGGTGAAAGAACATCAAATTAAATTAAATTTGTGGTATTATACAGTGGTAGAGGAAAGGAACATACATATCCATATTATAACTGGCCAGCATACTGTTCTGGCATGTCATAAACAAGGGCATTATTTTTTTCTTTATTATCATGGAATATTTTATGGCTTACCTTGACATGTGGGACGTGACATTCCCCATCAAACATTAAGTATATAAGGAGTCCTGAAGGAGCTCGAAGTGATCATTTACTAGTTCATGCGGCTGCCAATACAAACACTCATCTTTCTTCAAATAATAAATCAGTATTTATTACATGTCAAGTCATTGCTACCCACAACATGTCAGGACAAACTACAAAAGAATCTAGAAAAATGAAAGCCTTATGTATTCCCATCATAGAAATGCAGGATTAAATCAAATTTGAGACCCAAGTCTTTGTTATAGTAGAGGAAATTAAATTATTGTGCCTCATTTTTTTATTAAAAGCAGATCTGCTTGAATTCCTCACAGGGTGAACGCCAGCTAGCACAGAAAGTATTCTCATAATAACTGTCACATATTGAAATGGCTGAAAGCCCCCAAACCCCCCTCATCACTTTAATCTATTTTTGGTCAAGCTGTAAAGTTGAAGCATTGTAGAAAGAATCAGTTGAACTGACACTGATGTATCGTGACTTTGGCAGATACAATGAAGTCGGTTGTAACTGTACATAATGTGAGTGGTTGAGGTTCACGCGGGGAGCCAGAGGGCTCCCTGCTGCGTTGAGTCGGTCATTATAGAACAGGCCCCCAGGTCACATGTTACAGCTCACTGCTGTGAACCAAGCATCACCCCCCACCCCTACCCCCCCCCCACTCCAAAGCGAGTCATTACAAATCTAATACCTCGCTTTTGTTCCATAAATGTCTAACATGTGTGTATGTGCCGATGTGTGTATGCTGCCTCCCTGTAGAAAAACCTCAGGTTGTATCCATGCCCCCTGAGACGGAGCCTAAGTCCCTGCTGCCTCCTGTGAGTTCAGCTCAGCTACGAGTCCAGCTGCCCAAGCCCAGACCTGCCAGTTTAAAAGATGGAGAATGTCTCACCCGTAGCGGCAGGAGGAGCAAAAAACACTCCAAAGATTCATTGGCCCCGCCTACAGCCGCAAGCAAATCTATGGGTGCTGAAAGTCCATGTCAGGGCTACGTGAAAAACCTCACTGCCCAAGCCAGGGAGAGCCTGAGATGGGAGGGAGTGCTAGAGGACCCTAAAGCTGAGGAGAAGAGGCTGGAGCTGTATCGGAGCAGCAGAAGGCAGCGGTACATCTCACAGAGAGAGACTCTGTTAAAGCAAAGCCAATGTGTATCGTGAGACGGAACAGGAAAAGGCTTTAACTGAGTCATATCAAGCTTTATTTATTCACATATTGAAACAGATGTTTTGTGAGGTGCACAAAGAAATTGGTCACATGACATGTTTTCACCGCCTCGGTGGAAAAACTTGGTTTTTTTTTTCTGCAAAATTAACGCCATCTTCCACGGTGGATGTGAAGTTGTTTGATCAACTAATTCATTAAAGTGTGACAAAAGTTATATGTTTTAAAATATATGATAATGTTATATAAACTTTGCTTTAAAGCATAATGGCTTTATTTGTAGAGGTGACTGTATAAAGACACCTTAACACTAACGAGTCAATCAACACAAAGAAGATAGTGCTGTTGTGTCTGAGATTTGTTTACTTGTTTGTTTTGTTTTTTTATGCATGAACAAAATGAAACTTTCATTAACAAGTAAATCCCTGCTTCTTCTCCCTGGGTACCAGAGCTCACTTTGCATTGATAACACAACTGTTAGTAAAATAAAACATTTTAAGTATTTTATTTTTTAGTTTATAGGAGTGAAATAACATTTCAAGTCCCAAGGAGAACAAAACAATTTTTTTTTCTTACCTCAAAATTTAATAAAATGCTAAATTAATTGCAGGGAACAGTCTCATTTTAGGCTTAAAAATATAACTGGTATACATCTTTTATTTAATTTTTAAATTTCTTATTTTGTCAAAGAACATTGATTTGTCAGGAATTTACTTTCATTATTAGCCAAAAAATATATTTCCACATCTGTTGCCATTACTTCCACACTTGGGTGAAGTTTAGCGTACTGTTGTCAGGAAATACATCAAGAATGAATGAAGAATAAATATGGATGCAAAAGGCCAGGAGTGAGTCAAAGACAGTGATAAAGCAGCAGTGAGACACTGTGGGGGGAAGAGAGGAAAACAGATTGTTTTTGTTGTGCAGGTTTCATCCCTTTGTGTGCTGTTTGTCGAGGGTCTATTGTTACCTGTTGGTGTGTTACGTTGCTGTTGCCAATTTCAGCACCTCTGCTTCAAAGCTCTGAACGCCCTCCTTCTGTTCTCTTAATCCCCCTCCGACTCAGTGACCGGACCACAACAGTTGTTAAGGTCACTTCTGTTTTTGCAGCAACCCATCCAGGTACAAACCCATGCACACTGCCTTTATATGATATAATTGTAATATTGACAGAAGAGAACGTGTTGAGGCACCTTTAACATGATGTCTCTGGACTGATGCTGAAATATTTTGTAAAGACATGAAACCACAAAATTAGAAAATCTAAAGAAATAGTAAAAAAAAATATCGAAAAACTAGAAAGGAAGTCCCAAAAGCTGCATCCATATGAGGTATCTGTTGTTTTCAAGGTGGAGTTCCTCTCACATGACTCTATGGCAGACAGCTTAAGTCCAATACTTCAATACTGGTAACAGAGACATCACTGTGGACTTTTCGAGCCACTTCACCAGTGAAATCTGTCTCTTTGAATGTCAAACCAGGTCTCTGGACTGTCCCATGTGAGCAACTGTGATGAAGATGATCAGCATCCAGCTGCATGACAGCCATCATACTGATGGTGTGTTGAGTAGATGAGTGAAAGAATGTTGAGACGAGGACAGCTGCAGCCAGCTCAAGTCGTCTGATCTGTCAGAATGAGGGAACACAGGTTTTAATGTGGTGTCACATCTTGTATTGTATTAATAATGCATTTGATTCAAGTCACAGATTAGCACCATGATGCATTATTCCTTTGGTATCTACTAACGGTTGAGGGGTGAAGCTGTGTTACAGGTGCTAAACGCTCTTAGAGTATGTTGGATATGATGGTTCTGAAGCAACGCTGAGTGGTTTGTTTTCACTATTCAAACAGAATACAGTATCACAGTATGTAAAGTATTTTTGTTTTAAAAACAAAAATTTAGATTTGACCATGAGGATCATGTGTCTGTTTTATTTTAGTTCATGGTACATTGAGCTGTGAGTTACAATGCTTTTGCATGATGAAGTAACAACCTGACTGCTCATAAACAACATGCAAACTCCAGAAAACTGGTGACGTGACCCTTTTTTTTTTTTATACCATTTCTCCTTCACTCTTCTGTCTTCCAATTCATGAATACAAAAACTTTTTTTAAAAAGATTACCGTTCACCATCTGTGCTGTTTTAACTGTAGCCACTTTAATAATAAAATAGTGACATCTGTTCCTAGATTACATTTTGTTACACATTAACATGATTTGCTTGCCTTTTCTTTGCTGCTCTTCCTCTGTAAATAAACAAACGTCCACCAGACAGATAAACAGACCATACTGTACATACTCGGCCTCTTCTTTGGTGATGGCTCTCCCTGCTACAAGCCTCTGAGCTACTGCAGAAACTGCTGGGTCAAAATTTAGGCTGGCTGCTGCTGTGACTTCATCATCCCTGCAGGTAGAAAATACAAACATGCCTTTTTGGACATATATGCATTAAAAGAGGAGATCATTTTTCAGCAGCCTTCAACTTACTTGATGTATAATGCCAGGAATTTCCTGTCCTCAAGCTTTCCTTTTATTACAATGTCGGTGTATCCCTCCCCATAGCCTGCACACAACCAGAGTGAAAACATGGGTTAAATATAACAAGTGGGAAAATCAGGATCTAAACTTTGTTTTTACATAAAGAATCCAGTTTGTGACAAGAGACAAAGTTCCAGAAGAGATTTCTACATCTAAATCATTACTTTGTGTTCAGTGATGCCTCAACAAACTCAATTGACAGATGATGAGCGGTTCTCACTACTGCTGATGGTGTTTGTGTCAAACTGAACGGACAAACATTTTCAATGAGTGTTTGTGTGTCACCTGTGTATCGGATGGTTTTACCCAGTAGGACGGTCCAGTAGAAAGGAACTGACTTCAATTCAGTTGGTTTACCCAGCATATTTAGAGCTGCTATCCTCCCTGAAGAACATGAAATAAAACAAAAAAAAATCATCTAAAGAACTTGAAGTTGTTTCCCTAAGAAAATCTATTCTGTTGCTGGAAATGTGAGTTTCACAGAATCTCCTTCTAGAGATTTCAGACTCTCAAAAAAAAACCCCCACCACAATCACACCGACACATCACTCTGAAGGTTTTGTTTGGTGTTCTATACCATCACATCAAACTGCACTGCTGATGTTTGCAGGTCAAACACACACAAACACACGCGCGCGCACACACACACACACACATACACACATCAAGGGGTAATATTACTGACTTATTAAGCAAAAAAGGCTAAGTCGGCTCTTTTAGAAAGTTTCACGAGATAACTTTTATTTTATTTTGGTATTTTATTAATAAAACACTTGAAATGAAATGAGGTCATTGTGTAAGTCAGGCTTGTCCATTTGAATGGAGACTAACTAGAGGAACACTTATTTCTTTATCTCTACAGTGCATTAAAGGATTTTTGCTGGTGATTTAGCCGGACTGCTCTGACTCTTAAGTAAAGATGTCAATAGAACTTTTTTGGAGAGAACAAATTATTAGATTAATCACAACTGACCTCAGCATCTTTACTTGCTCCATGATTCTTTCAGTACCATAAGTTAACTGGCCCAGGAAAACATCATTATATTTCTATTATCAATACATCACCGTGTGCTTGTGCCATCTGCCAGTGCCCAATGTTGACCAGCTGGTTTTTGGCCATCGCAAGAGGGAAAGTGGCCACGTCGCCTCCACAGAACACACCAGTAACATTGGTGCGCATGTACTGTAGAAAAATGATACAGACAGAGAAGTGGTGAGTGATGCAGGATATACGCCTTTACCATGTGCTTCCTCAAGCTGTAGTTTAATGGAACTTAGCCTCCTCAAAATGTATATATTTTCAACTGCAAGGAAAAATATTTAAGACATTTTCACATTTCTGCTTACAGTAACTATGAAGTAGTCATTGTGATCACAGCCATGCTTGTTTGCAGCAGAAAATGTTTCAGTGAGTTGAGCGTGAAGGCTCAGATGCACGTAGGTAATCAGGTGAACAGCAGGTTGTTCTCTCACCTTGTCAACTATTATAAAGTTTTTTGAGTCCATCAGTATTTTGCTGCTTTGCAGGAACTCTGAATTAGGTTTGACGCCTATGGAAGAAGGAGAGAGGAAAAAATAATTTAAATAGGTTGTATAATTAAATCTATCTGCACTATTTATGTGTCAAATATAAAGCATATATATTAAGTTAAGTAAATGAAATAAAGATTTGACATGTTGAGAAATTCAGGTTGTGTGTTGAAGACTTGGAAAGAAAACAGATACTACTGTCATGTCTGTACATATAATGCTGCAATGTGGAAAATGAAGTTACAACAAGTCAAGTACCAGGTGACATTTTTCAGTGTCAGACTACACATCATTTACTGCATTCTGGTTAAATTTGTGTTTTTTACACATCAATTTTGAAAGTACTCTGCTACTGTAATGTAAATGAATAGAAAAATAAAGTCAGTAAGTATAAAATAAATTTACATTAGCTACACTAATACAGTAGTAACAAGAAAAGTCACATGACATCAGCAGAGTGTGTTAAAAATAATTCCAACATTTGTCCTCTGACCTTTACTCTTTCTTCTGGCCTCTGTGTAAAGCTACGCTAAAAAAATTAAAACAGAACATGCCCAACATTGATGTCATGTGTGAGAGAGAAATCATCTTTACTTAGTTATGAAGAGACAAACAAACACTTCAAACATGCAGTAGTGCAGCGTCCATACCACACGACTGACAGCCCCACTAGCCCGCATTTTAACCCCAAGGGGTGGAGTGTTGTATTAATTGTTATTCTTCCTCCTGTTTGGTTTGGCCATTACTTCCATGTCTCTATTGTTTGGTTCTGTAATTAGCCTTTGTCTCATGAAACTTCCTTTGCAGCGCAGCTTATCCGTAGTATCTCATATGCTACTTATGTACATAACACAGGCATACAAAGGTGATCATAAGACCTTCATTACACTTACCAATACCAACAATTAAAACATCTGTTGGGATGACTTCTGAGCTCTTAAGCACAACCTCCTTCACCTTGAGGAGAAAAGGATAATAACACATAAAGAACCCTGAACATTTATTTAAATTTATCTTGATTTATATTGATTTCAAAATCTGTATAAATCTTTTAGTGCTTTACCTTGCCGCCTACACCTCTGATCTCTGTCACCTTGTTGTTCATGTAGAATCTCACATTTTTCTGTGACAGCATCTACAGGAACAAGAACTGCAAGTAACTAAACCTCAAGGAAAAGCAATGTGAGAATGCAAAGAAGACTATTTCCGTCCCTCTTCTCTATTTCTTACCATCATTGTTGCTCTGCCAATTTCAGGACCCAGTGTGTTCTGATACGGCAGCTCACTGCTACCAATTATTGTGATACTGGAGGCTTTTCCTATCAAATAAGATGCAATTTCCATGCCTGAAAACATATGTTGATGAAGGTGCAGTAGAAAATATCAGTAAATAGAAAATGTTGAAATGAACACCAAACAGTAAATAACAGAGATTAAATTAAAAAGCTCCAGTCATTGCCAGTGTCATTTATGTATGCTTCCATCTGATCAGCATATAGTTACCACTAAAGGAGGATTAACGGGGTAAAATAGGACTTTCCATGTGTGCCAAGAAACCAAAACAGATAAACTAATGATATGAAAAATTATATGAGCTAGCAGAGAGGTAAATAATTTACCGTAAATAATTTACAGTTTGATTTGCTTTATCAATTTATTCGGAGTGATTAATTATGGTTTCTTTTAGCTCCCTCTCTTTTTTATAGTCAGAAAGTAAATGAAATATGCCTAATAGATTAATATTTTACAGATTTTTTAAAAACATTTTATAAACTATTCCACAAATTCAATGACTTAATTAGTACTTATTGATATAATCTGTTTTATATTAAATTTCATTTTGCAGTCTTGTTTCTTTTGGTTTCTGAAACAACTGATGAATGAAAAACTTTCAGGGAAATGGATTAACTATTGATGTTTAATCTATATTTCACAAGTAGATAATTCATGGTGGAACTGTAGATTTATCATTTTGGTGTTTTCTATATAAAGTCTACATTCAACACAGACAGACAGACAGACAGACAGACAGACAGACAGACAGACTGATTGATTGATTGATTGATTGATTGATTGATTGATTGATTGATTGATTGATTGATTGATTGATTGATTGATTGATTGATTGATTGATAGGTAGATACTGTATTAATGGTGGAGGAAATGGCATAAACACATCATGACAATTTGAACACATCATCACTCCAGACAAAAGTGAAAACACTACAAACACAGTACCAACAAATGAGGTTCCAACAAGGACCACGTTGCTGCCCAGACAGGCTGCATGAATTTTCCGGGCATCCTCTGGTGTCTCCAACATCTTAACATTGTCCAACTCCATTCCAGGAAGATCCAAGGGCTTTGCTCTAGACAACAGTTCATGACAATGTAAGTACAGTGTGGTGCAGTTATGAGTCAACAACGACAAGGTTATCCCTTCTGCTTTTTTCATAGTTTAATAGTAGGATAGGATAGGATAGGATAGGATAGGATAGGATAGGATAGGATGTCTGTAAAATATATTTTTAAAAATATTTTTTGTGTTTCTTGCCTGTTAAAATGAAAATTATAATGTACACACCACCAGTTATAAATGCCAGTATGGAACTTTTTCCTGTACTGTATATCAAATATATGTGTATAAGCAGACGG
Organism: Antennarius maculatus; assembly: GCA_013358685.1. Lineage (NCBI taxonomy): Eukaryota > Metazoa > Chordata > Actinopteri > Lophiiformes > Antennariidae > Antennarius > Antennarius maculatus. The sequence goes on along the minus strand of CM023617.1, from coordinate 15,672,641 downwards.
TAAACAGTATCATAAATCATGAATTACCAAATAAAAATAAATACAAAAAGAAATGAAGGATGGTGTAAATACATCAGTAAAGTTTAAGCAATTTCAGTTATTTTTTTATTGTCATGCTGTGTTTGTTATTGTATTTATTGTTATTTATTGTTACATCATTGTAATAAGTGGGTTTGATGTTTGCTGGCTTAATCACCCAATATAAGAACAAATAAAATGTAGGAGAAGGGTATCTTTCAAAAGCAGAAATATTTATGTTTCAACAGTTTCACTCCAAAACCGGAATTTATGTGTAATAATATTTTTATAAGTGGTATATAGATTTTTTTAATTGATCATTTCTATCACTTTTAAAATTGATTTAAAAAAATTAAGAAAACGTAACAGTAGAAATGTCTTATGAATGAATTATTTGCATTAAAGAGGCTATTTATTAACCCCTGGCAATTTACGGTAATGTATAATTAAATTTTTTTAATTTAATTTTGTTTATTGCTTTTCTGAAATAAATAAAAAGTTTAAAATGTTATTTTGACATGAGAAATGAAGATGTGAATAATGATTTGAACTTAAATGTATAAATAGTTGCCTGTAAGGACATTGTCAATGTACTGTATATTCAGCAGACTAATAAAGTTTGAATCTTCATACGTAAACCTTACATTATTATTACTTTATACTTTTGAGCAGTTTGAGAAGTACCAGTTTTGAATAGTTTATCTTCTCTTTCACACATTTCAGTGCCTACAGGGGCAACCTCGAACATTTATAGCTCATGCATATTTTTTCTACCTGCAGCCTGTTGAGACGAGAAGCTGATCATAGGTCTGGACTGAACCATCATCAAATGTAACTGTCCTCTTGTCTGTGTCCACTGACTGAGCCTGACAAGAAAAAAATACAAACAAGTGTAGAAAGTTGAGTAATAAAACAACAACACCGATAATGATAGAGAGAGAAATCAACTCACCGCTTTCCTGAGCCACACCTCAATATTGTACTGATGGAAAAACTCCATCTCCCTCAGCAGAATGCTGTCACTCTCTACATTCATTACCTGTAAGATGGGTTCAAGTGTATGTGTATTTAAGTAATGATATCTAGTTTGAAGATAACAGATTATTGCTCAAATGTTGTTGTTTTTTATGGTGTCATTTACTCTGCAGAACCTTGCTGAGACGGGTTTTATCATGAGGCAAAAGTTTGTCTCTGGTGGCCATGATGATTCTGCCACCAAAGTTTTCCTGTCGCAGGATCTCAGCACAGATCAGTGACGTAGCTCCTGAGTGTACATAGAGTTGATATTGTATCACATCAGGGAAATTCATGACTTATATGCTATGTCAATAGACATGATGTGCTTATCCACATTTGCTGTCCTATGCTTTAGAGTTGGTAGTGTATTGATAGTATGTGGTTCAAACTTACCTCCTCCCAACAGGAGAACAGTGTGATTGACTTCAGGTACTCTTGCTCCCATTCTTTTTAGCCGTTTCTCCTGCCTGAGAGTCTGAATCATAAACATATGATCGAGTCATCAATGAGCAGAATTGTTTGTGTAACTTGTCAAAATAGAAAGTAATCTTTAGTCCTTTTTTTCCTTTGTTCTAGTAAGGTCACACTTGAACTATTCATTGATTCTTTTGCTTGTATTACTATTGATCTCACATGTCCCTGGATACAGCCCTGGTCAACCCAACACGAGGGTCTTACTGATTTTGCCTAATCAGACTTTGTCTTTTTCTCAGGTTTTCATTTCAGTCAAAAATGTTGACCTTTTTTGTCCACAGATCAAGTTCCCAAGGTTCTCAACACACCAGTGATGTTTACATTTTTTTAGCATTCACCAGCATAATTCAAGTACATCAGTGGCTGAGGACTGAAGGTGAAAATTCCAAATTTCTTGAAATTAAAAGGCTAAAAAAAAAAAAAAAAAAAAAAAAAAAAAACCCACAAGAAAATAATGGAGTAATTCAAATTTCTGGCTCCATGTCTCCTCTAATCATGACTTCTTCTTCTTTTCCTTTTGGCTTTTCCCTTCAGGGGTCGCCACAGCGAATCAACCGCCTCCATCTAACCCTGTCCTTTGCATCCTCTTCTCTCACACCAACTACCTTCATGTCCTCTTTCACTACATCCATAAACCTCCTCTTTGGTCTTCCTCTAGGCCTCCTGCCTGGCAGTTCAAAACTCAGCATCCTTCTACCAATATATTCACTATCTCTCCTCTGGACATGTCCAAACCATCTCAGTCTGGCCTCTCTGACTTTATCTCCAAAACCTCTAACATGTGCTGTCCCTCTGATGTACTCATTCCTGATCCTATCCTTCCTGGTCACTCCCAGAGAGAACCTCAGCATCTTCATCTCTGCTACCTCCAGCTCTGTCTCCTGTCTTTTCCTCAGTGACACTGTCTCTAGACCAAACAACATCGCTGGTCTCACCACAGTTTTGTACACCTTTCCTTTCATTTTAGCTGAAACTCTTCTATCACACATCACACCTGACACTTTTCTCCACCCATTCCATCCTGCCTGGACACGCTTCTTCACCTCTTTTCCCCACTCTCCATTGCTCTGGACTGTTGACCCCAAGTACTTAAAATCCTCCACCTTCTTGATCTCTTCTCCCTGTAACCTCACTCTTCCACTTGGGTCCCTCTCATTCACACACATGTACTCTGTCTTACTGCGGCTAACCTTCATTCCTCTCCTTTCCAGGGCAAACCTCCACCTCTCTAGCTTCTCCTCCACCTCGTCCCTACTCTCACTGCAGATCACAATGTCATCTGCAAACATCATAGTCCATGGAGATTCCTGTCTAACCTCGTCTGTCAGCCTGTCCATCACCATAGCGAACAAGAAGGGGCTCAGAGCTGATCCCTGATGCAGTCCCACCTCCACCTTGAACTCCTCTGTCACACCTACAGCACACCTCACCACTGTCTTACAGTCCTCATACATGTCCTGCACCGCTCTAACATACTTCTCTGACACTCCAGACTTCCTCATACAATACCACAGTTCCTCTCTGGGCACCCTGTCATAAGCTTTCTCCAGATCTACAAAAACACAATGCAGCTCCCTCTGGCCTTCTCTGTACTTCTCTATCAACATCCTCAAAGCAAATACTGCATCTGTAGTACTCTTTTTTGGCATGAAACCATACTGCTGCTCACAAATGCTCACTTCTGCCCTTAGTCTAGCTTCCACTACTCTTTCCCATAACTTCATTGTATGGCTCATCAGCTTTATTCCTCTGTAGTTGCCACAACTCTGCACATCTCCCTTGTTCTTAAAAATGGGCACCAGCACACTTCTCCTCCACTCCTCAGGCATCTTCTCACTATCTAAGATCCTGTTGAACAACCCAGTCAGAAACTCTACTGCCACCTCTCCTAGACACTTCCAAACCTCTACAGGTATATCATCAGGACCGACTGCCTTTCCACTCTTCATCCTCTTCAGTGCTCTCCTCACTTCATCCTGGCTAATCTTTGCTACATCCTGGTCCACAACAGTCACCTCTTCTAGTCTTTGTTCTCTCTCATTTTCCACGTTCATCAACTCCTCAAAGTACTCTTTCCATCTTCCCATCACACTGCTGGCACCTGTCAATAGACTTCCATCCCTATCCTTAATCACCCTAACCTGCTGCACGTCCTTCCCATCTCTATCTCTCTGTCTTGCCAGCCTGTATAGATCAGTCTCTCCCTCCTTACTGTCCAACCTAGCATACAAGTCATCATAAGCTTCTTGTTTGGCCTTTGCTACCTCTACCTTCACCTTACGCTGTATCTCCCTGTACTCCTGTCTACTCTCCTCAGTCCTCTCAGTGTCCCACTTCTTCTTAGCTAACCTCTTTCTTTGTATACACTCCTGTACCTCCTCATTCCACCACCAAGTCTCCTTATCTACTTTCCTTCCAGATGACACACCAAATACTCTCCTACCTGTCTCCCTGATCACATTAGCTGTAGTTGTCCAGTCATCTGGAAGCACCTCCTGACCACCCAGAGCCTGTCTTAACTCCGTCCTAAAGGTCATGCAACACTCTTCCTTTTTTAGCTTCCACCATTTCGTCTTCTGCTCTGTCTTTGTCCTCTTCATCTTCCTCACCACCAGAGTCATCCTACACACCACCATTCTATGCTGTTTGGCTACACTCTCGCCTACCACTACTTTGCAGTCACTGATCTCCTTCAGGTTACATCGTCTACACAAGATGTAGTCTACCTGTGTGCTCCTACCACCACTCTTATAGGTCACCCTATGTTCCTGCCTCTTCTGGAAAAAAGTATTCACTACAGCCATTTCCATCCTTTTTGCAAAGTCAACTACCATCTGTCCTTCTGCGTTCCTCTCCTGGATACCAAACCTGCCCATCACTTCCTCATCACCTCTGTTACCTGCACCAACATGTCCATTGAAGTCTGCACCGATGACAACTCTCTCACTTCTAGGTATGCTCTGCATCACTTCATCAAAGTCCAACCAGAATTTCTCCTTCTCCTCCAGCTCACATCCTACCTGTGGGGCATACCCACTAACAACATTGAACATCACACCTTCTATTTCTAGCTTCAGACTCATCACTCTATCCGACACTCTTTTTACCTCCAGGACATTCCTAACAAACTCCTCCTTCAAGATAACTCCTACTCCATTTCTCTTCCTATCTACACCATGATAGAACAACTTGAACCCTGCTCCTAAACTTCTAGCCTTGCTACCTTTCCACCTGGTCTCCTGGACACACAGTATGTCTACCTTCCTCCTCTGCATCATGTCGACCAACTCTCTACCTTTTCCTGTCATAGTTCCAACATTCAACGTCCCTACTCTTAGTCCTATACTCTTGGCGCTCCTCTTCTCTTTCTTCGTGCGAACGCACTTTCCTCCTCTCCTTCTTCGACCAACAGTAATCCAATTTCCACCGGCGCCCTGTAGGTCAACAGCGCCGATGGCGGTCGTTGTTAACCCGGGCCTCGACCGATCCGGTATGGAAGTCATATGTTTGATTCGCATCTTTGATTTGGCAAAAGTTTTACGCCGGATGCCCTTCCTGACGCAACCCTCTGTATTTATCCGGGCTTGGGACCGGCACAATAAGACACTGGCTTGTGCCCTCTTGCGGCTACATTCCTCTAATCATGACTACTTTCACTGTAATGCCGCATTTGTCAAAGGAAAGATACATGTAATAAATATAATAATTTAGCTGCAGTGTTTCAGGTGTCATGCATGCTGACTCACCATTATAAAATCATTGTTACTGTTACTATTAACACCCGTGGTTTTCCAACATTTTCAAGTAAAAATGTCTCCTATAATGTAAATCTGTGTCAGAGGTCATTCTGTATTTCAGTGATGGCTGGTCAATGGAGGGCAAAAATCATGACTGTTAGCTCTGGGCGCTGTATTAACGATGACAAAATGTTACCCCCTTGTGGAGGAAATAAAAATGAACAAGCCACAGACATCACTGCAATCTACAGTGTGTTTTGAGAGGAAGCTTGAAATACACTAATTATTAATTATTTATTTGCAAAGCTATAATGTTTTTTTGGTACCTTCACTTTTTTTGCAATAAATTCTCCCAGGATATTTGGTAAAAGTGATTGGATATGTCACGGCCCCGTCTAGAAAAATTTCCACTAGCCACCTCTGATGTATTTGCTTGATTTTAAGTTGTTTATTTAATTAATTTACCCTCTTGCTATTGTATTTAAGTACCAAGACCCAAGGACTATTTGAGGCAACATTCTACACAATTTTCCCTCAAAATCCTCATGAGATGATAGTTCCACCTGGTGGCGTAAGTGAAAACACACCTACTGCATTTATCCACTTTTCTTATACTGTACTGTTTTTGTTATTCAGGAATAGGAAAACAGGAATCACAAATCAACATCAAATGATAAAAGTTAACCTACTAACCTTTTTGTTTATGGACACATATACTTTGCTGTTCTGAATTTTGACCTTCAAACAAGAAAAAAGCAAAATAAAATGACAGAATATGGCTTAAAAAACGTACGTTTGTCGGTCTTGTTTTTACCTTGTGACAGGGTAAACTGTCTATGCCAGGGTATTCCTCCAGATCCCCCGTTTGGATATTGAAACAGGCGCCATGCCATGGACACCGCACTGTGTTGCCCGTAATAACCCCTGAAGACACACACAGAGACACACCCGCCGCAAGGAATTACAAAAGTTATGTTAAATTTAAGAGAAACGTCTAAACTAGTAAATATATTACAAATGCTACTTGTTGGTATGTTCCACCATGTAATATCAAGTAAACCATGGCAGAAAGTTGTTTCTGTACCTTTACTGAGTGGAGCGCCATAGTGTGTACACTGGTGACCAATGGCATTGTATTTCCCCTCACTGTGTGTCAAGAGCACACTGTGATTTCCAACTTCCACCTCCATCATCCTGGGTCAAAAGAAGTGAGTCATTACTTTTGTGAAAATAACCATTCTAGAATATAATGGGCCTTTGCTTTTCAAAACTGTACAAGTAATATGCAGGCAAACAGTGTAAGTCACTCTTTTATATATTCCTTAGGTTGATTAGTGGGGCTGGGGGGCTTTGTGTCTGTTTCGACTGAGAGTTCTGGGCTGTTTAAAACAAAATGTACATTTTAAAGGCTCATGGATCTTGCTTGGTCCGCATTGGCGATACTAATGTGTTTGGATCTACATCAGTCCTGGACAAACTGTGTCCGGCAGGAAGAAAGATGAGTAGAATTAAGTTCAAGTTATTGTTTATTAATCTATAGGTTAGATTAATATCATTCCCAGTGCTGACCTATCCTGTCTTTAAATTTAATGAACACAATAGTAATGTAATCCCTGCAGTTCTGTCACTCAAGGATAATTAGGTCGACTATGCTGTAGCTGGATTTGGATTTAAATGTGGATTTAAATCCTCAATCAACTAGCCTGTGTGGAGTTTGGCTTTTTTCCCTTTGTCTTTGTGGGTTCCTTCCAGATTTTCCATCTTCCTCTCACCACCAAAAACATTCACTATTGGTTGAATTTGTGACTCTAAACTGACTACAGGCATGAATATGAATAAGAACGTTTTTTTTTTGTTTTTCTATGTGGCCTTGTGATGATCTAGTTATGTATTCAGGGTGTTCCTCTGCTCCCACCCAAATCAGCTGGGTAGGCTCCTACAAAGCAGATAAAGAGCTGATAACATTTAAGGCACGACTTGTTCAGATGGGAGGATATATTATACACTAGCATAGAACTCTCTGACATGGCTGCACATCTTTCAAGGACTGGGAGGGTTGACTGTCAAGGTGGTAGGAAATGTGGTTAACTTTCAATATATAATCATGCATAAGCCAAGGGAAGCAGGTGTCAGATCCCCTAACCAGACCAGGCATCTGCTTTTGTTGATGAAGCCCCAGAGGCCAGTCAGTCAGACAAGTTGCCGATACAATCAGTTCCTCCATATCGGGGTTTTCCTCATACAAGGTATTGTTTGTCCAATGGACAGAATGCTCCGTAAAGGCCATTGCTTTAGTTATGGAGACAATGACTGCTGTAGTGGTGGCAGAATCAGAAACTGATTTCATTCAACAAAGTATAGAATTTAGACTGAACTTTTCAGTATTAATCTTGGGATCTTCTCTGTTTCACTAAAAGGTTCAGGATGGGCTCCAGCTTCAGAGGAACTTGCAAAGAATGTAGAGGAGAGTTCCATCATGTGGGACCAATGGGGAGGGCTAAATGACCATATTAGATGTCTGTAGCCAATAGGGGAGGAATTCATGACACCCAATTAGTAGAGATAAGTCAAACATTACCATTTTTAATGTTTTTCTTTTGTTTGTCTTCATGTAGTTTAAGTTGAATAGAGTTTTATTATTTGGTCCATTGCTGGGGGCTCATTCAGAGACATTGCTGGGGATTTAAGAGCACTCTGTTTCAATCTTCCAGTGAAAAATGGATCCGACATGTAAGAGATCATGTAAATGAATTAATAAAAACAATTTGTGAATATCCCCTTCCTTACTGTCCATCCTGCAGGTCTGACTCCAAACACACCATTTCTGTCAGCTCCTCTGACGCGTCCTCTGAGCCTGCATCTGGAAACTCATGACAAGCTGAAAACATGAATTTAAAGAGTTTAACAAACTATATTAATGTAGCATACGCTTCAGTAATGTAACAGAAATTCAAAGGATCAATAACATGTCTGATCTTGACCAGCTGATCAGAAATCTGTTTAAAGAATAAAACTTAAAGAGACTCACATGGTTTGGTCCAAGACATTATGAACGTCTGATGATTTAGTTGCAAAGCCACAAAAATACATACAACCCCTCCAGATACATTAAAAGTTATTCAGAATCTCCAGCGAAAGAGGGTTTCTGTGGTCACAGTTTGATTTGTGGTCATCAGCTCAGTGGTGGGATAGTCCATTTCCACTGAAACCAGTCCATCCCCAGCCCACATCCCTCGATCCTGGGAGTAGAAGTAGTAGATTTAGGTTCAGGAACACAAAAAGCAAAACCAGCCAAAAATACTTTTGGGTGTGCGATGAATGAGCAGTTTGTGCTGTCACTGGTCATGTCCAGCCCCGTTACTGATGCAGAGAAAGGAAGGTTTTGTCCTTTGTGTTTTACAATGGCAGTCAGCAGAAAGGCTGACGGGGCAGTCGATGCATAATGGAGCGGCAACAATACACAACTTACAAAAGTGGAGGTAGGAATCATTACACATCGCGTCAAGATTCATTATTGAAAACTTCAAACATTTACAATGCTACACAGAAAAATAGACTCAAAACTTTAGTATGTATGGATGAATAAAAGTGTCCATAAGTGTCTATAAACAAATTGTATTTGCTTCATGGTTGTGTGCCTGCTTGTGTTTCTAATCAATGGTTGAATAAGAGCTTTATGTACACAAACTATTATTTTCAGTGCAGAAAAAGTCTAAGTTTACGTAATAAATGAGATGAACTTACATTTTTATTAAATTAAAGTTCCAAATGTTTGTACTTATAAAACACAACACTTAAAGTCTCAAAAGTAAGATTCTCAGTTAACTTGTCCTTTTTAGAACAGTGTGCGTTATATTACTGGATGAATACGATTGACTCATAACTTGTAAGTTGATTTAATCTTGCAGCTAGTGACAGTCCAGTTTGAACTCATTGACATCTTTTATTTGCTTACTTAATAGAAAAATCAAAAATCTATAATTTTTCTCGATATGACTTTGTATTTTTTTGATTTTTTGGATTTTGTTGTTGAATCTGCAGTACCTGGTAATTAAAGTTAGCTAATAAATGAAGTGGAGTAAGCTGTAAAATGTTCATTATCTGATTAATGTAGTGATTTACAAGATCAGACATTCAGAAAAAGAAAAGCACTTCAACATTACAGTATATGTAACAGGGTCTACAGTTCAGCACTCAGCTGTTTTCAGATGTCTCTTCTTTTGTAAGGACAGAGGAACAGACCAGGGAGGGAAATAACAAAACCTCACTTCTTTGTGACCTAAAGCTGGCTCAGATGGTTCAACACGGGGTTGAGCCTCCATGAATTTCGATGAGAATCAAATGTTCCTGCATACAAAGAGATAAAACATCTGAATGTATGACAGTCATTTCATTAATTTTTATTTATCTTCTCTCAGTTCTGTATGAAACAACATCTGACAGACTGACAGTGTGGCTTAAAATCTGTTCAGCTATATCAAAATCTAATTTATGAAATCTTGTTCGTGTTAGTCTAGAACAGCATGAATCAGAAACTGGTTTATTGCACAGAGAATTTTCCTATAGAAATAATCTGTCTGTGGTTGTGGAAACAGTATGAATAACCATTATGAAAGAAAACAAAAAATCTAAGTCAAGACAATCAGGATAGTTTTTAATGTTAAAAGACCTTTATTTCAATGAGCTGGGGGGATTAAAGATAAGCATGTCTGCTTCTTCAGGTTGTAGAGACACAAGGAAACAAACAGAGGAATAATTGTTTACTACTGTTATCTTATTAGTGTCTGGATCTGGGATTTTTATGCTTTTCTTGGTCATAATTCCTCCACCCTTCATTATTTGGTTTTCCTACATGAGTACCGATGTTTTGAGTAACACTGGTTTCAGTCCAGTTTTCTCTTTTCTATTTCCAGGTATTCTTAAAACAAAAACATAATGTAAAATAAAAAGGACAAAATGTTTCCAGCTTATACATTGTTGCATTTTCAGACTGCTGAGAGCCAATGATTCCGTTATGTCTGTCAATGTTTAGTTACAGTGATTCCAAGGACTTCTGTAACCATGAATAATTTTAACGTGTGATAAAACAAAGATTATGTCAGGGCTTACGCAGAGAGATCGTTTGGAAAATGATGGACCAGAAATGGTTTGGCCATTCAGTTACTTATTATCAGATCGGTATCATTATTGCTCAATTTTGTGACATTAGGTGAATGAAGCAACTCATCAAAGGGAGATTAATAAATACAAAATTATTTATTGATACGTTTTATCTCAAATGACAATGACTGTATTTCATTAATTATTTTCATTTAAGACAAAACTTTTTTAAATAGAAACAGCAGATAGTTTTGGCGTCCTGATTGTCTTTTCTATTGCTATTCTGGAGTTGTTGTTTTTTTAGTAAAGTTGTCATTTTCTTCTCCTTTACCTAAATAAAAAAAAGAAATGTGTTCCTAAATCAACATTTTCCAACATTTTAATTGCATTAGGCTCATTTATTTTTAAATGTCAATAGATATTCAGCAGCATGAACAATACAGCATACAATAACAAGTCAGTGTTGATCACTACATCATGATCCTCTTCTGCTGGAACAAGTTCACTAGAGACGGAGAGCTGCAGCTTGTTTTGGTTTGGACTTCTTCTTTGATGCGTGGCAGGCAGATCCTCTCAGTCTGGGACTCTCTCTTGTAGTAGGAGCAGCTTTTAAGATGCTCAGACATTGGCGGGACGTCTTGAAAGCACCAAGTGTCCACAGGAGAGAACAGGGTGCTGAACTGCCAAACCTACGGTCAAAGAGAAAGACAGATAAATATTCAGTCCTGATTCTTGATCTTTAATTCCTCCCACGTTATAGGGGTCAGTTTTTGTATATCTCAATTTTTACAAACTTATTTAATAGTTTCAGTTTGTTTTATTCACTAAATGGTCCATAAGAAGCATCTGTCAGATTCCAAATCCGCATGAGCCAAGAGCAAAGTTGATAAATATTGAATTTATAAACTTAGTCAGCTTGTGTGTTCAAATTTTCTAAGCAAGAGGGAATGAGATTTTTTTCATCTCTTCATGTCTGTCATGCAAAACTAGGATTTAGTTTCCCTTCATATACAGCCAGACGTTACCACAACTGAATGGAATTTAAACAATTAAATAAGCATCAAAGCTCTTTGTAGTAAAGATGCACAAACAATAGCGCCATTAATTGTGCAGTATTGTGAAATACTGCACTTGAGGCAGTATTGTAGGCAAATTACCCTTTCTTACCTTCTGCTTCACCTTCCATGTGGCTCCCCCATGCGAGTAGATCTTCTTCTCCCATTTGAGGGTGACCATCCCTCGCTCCTGCAGCAGAGAGGAGCACACCTGCCTCATGAGGTGGGACACCAGGGCCAGCTGGGACAGGGACAGACTGTCCAGGAAGCTGGCCATGTGACACAGCACCTCATAGGGCAGCGAGCTGAGGGAGTCCTCCTTTCCTGTCGCCTGACCTCCTCTTTTCCTATGAGTCGTTGAGGAGTCCACTGAGCTTCTGGGACGCTGGGAGCTCACGTCCACAGAAACAGGGATGGTGGGATGGAGGCTGAAGCAGCCTAGATCCTCACTGAAAGCAAAATTCAATGTGCAATCTTGAAACACGGTTTACACCACAAGGGATTAAAGGACTCGGATAGGGTTAGGATGAATTTAGAGGTTAAGGGATAATCAATGGAGCAGAGGTTTTCTTATTCCATGCATTCTTCCTGGTGCTCAACCACAGACAGTTTCAGCATTTCAGGATTTTCATCCTGCATTAACAAAGCGGGCTACAAAAGTCTGATAACATCATTCTAATTCACATTCTTGTCGGTTTGATCAATATTAAAGTGATATTGATAATAATACCTTCATACTGCTATGATCAATATTTTCAAAAAACTAAATCTATGAACTTTGAATGTAATTGTTAACAGTGATGAGAATAATTGCATGTGTAGGTTGCCTCAGGTATACACAGCTATTGGACAAGTTTATCTGTTTAATCATAGCTTTACTGTTTTGGTTCAGTCTCAACACTCATGGTTGAACTTCCAGACAACACGTGCATCAGAAAAGCCTCTAACAGTCTGTTGTACACTACAGTATAGCTAGCTAGACGTGAAAATACTGGAGTATTTGTCTGTATTTTGCATCTAAAGAGTCAGTTATTAATGTCAGGAAAAAATGTACTCTGCTCTTCGCTTATGAAGTTGAACATGAAGGGTTACAGGGCAGCTTTTTTACAAACCTTCCTAACAGTTGAAAAAAAGACAGAGAAAAGAAAAAGAAATTCTATGACAGCTGTTTTAGAAAGAATCACACGATGTAGAAGAAAGACTAATGTCTCACTTGTAGGTCACACTGGCTTCATGTGTGGAGGGCTGGAATCTCTTCTGGATGTAGGTGCATCCCAGGTATGCCAGCGGACATCTCTGCTGGAACCACCCACTCACACCCATCTGGATATCGCTGTGGACATTCCTGCATGTGGGAATATACTAGAGCTGAGGTGATAAAACACTTTTTACATCCCACTTCAAAGCGGTGATTTACTAGCTGTACTACTTAGATGACTTTTACAACCTACTTATAATGTTTGGCGTATTCTCTGCGCTGGAAAGTGTGTCCACAGAGGAAGGTGAAGGCGGAGCAGGCTTTGTGATGTCGGCTGGTGACGCTCTCCGCCTGGAGCTGGAGGTGCAGCTCCAGCGGTTTGGCAGCGGTCAGGTCCGCCAGAGACGCGTTTGTCCGGAAAGGAGCAGAAAGGAAGTTGTAGGTCTGCGTACCTTCATCCTGTAACAAACCATCTGTGCAAACGCTCTCTGCTATGAGGTGTCCCCTTTGCTCCTTCTCCAGGGAACACAGCAGAGAGGCCTGAGAACCAAATGAAACACCATTTGTCAGGATTATTATGTTAAATATGTTTGTAAAGTGAACCATACAGGAAGTAAATGAACAGAACAACAGTCAAGCACTTTAGTGGCTTTATATGGTTTTTCCTCTTGAAAAATCAGCAGGTAATTTCAGCTTTAAGACTAAAACTAAATTAAATTCAATTCAATTAAAATGATGTCCAGCATGAAATAGTATCCAAAACATGTCTCTAATGTGCCCATGGAGCTCCTCTCAGCTCCATGGGTTTGGCTTATGGCCTGCTGCTTTCTAACTTTACCATTCTGGTTCCCTCCAACTGTTCTATAAGCATTATTGTCACCTACAGTAACTGACTACGTTCAGCACCAAATTCCAGGTGGGGGAAAGATTTAGCTTCCTTTAGGAGCTGGCAGAGAGCAAAAAGAAAGATGAAAGAAAAAGGGATTGTTGGATTTATATCCCATAGGTGGCCAGAAACAAGACTATAGAATGCAGGGTATGCTCTGCGCCTTCTGGATCAGTAAATACTAAATAGGCAACATTTTTCTATCAAGGTAATGTTCTGAAGACCATTTAAGTCAAAGAGATGCTAGATTTCCGCGTCTACTTTGGGATCTCTAGACTTTTGTGGGATCTGATGGTTGTAATCAAACCAGACACTGATTCGATTTGATTTTAAGATCAACTTGTCTTTGAAATGTGAGTTTCATGGCCTGCGTGAACACGAAGCTTAATTTTATGCATGTATGAAATGACTGACATTTTCATTAAAGGATTATAAAGAGTTTGGATTTTCTCTCACCTGAATTTCCTCCCACACTGGTATTGTCTCTTGTCCCTCCACCAGGTCGCTGGTGTCCACAGCTTTACTTTCTCTCTTGTAGAAACCGGGGTTGCGGATGCGGCCCTGCTTGGCAGAGAAGCTGGTTGGGATTTTAAAGGTGCGCACAGTGATAATCTTCATTGGTTCCACAAATCCGTAAACAAATTTCTTCTTATGTCCAGCGAGGCCTGAGGAGGAGGAGGATGTGGAGGAGGCACCGCCTGCACCGCTCACCTGTTTGCAGGTGGCACCCATACAGATTTCTGCTGTATCTTCCTCCGTCAGAGCACCCAGGCTCGTTCCTTTCGCCAGCGTCTTGCCTCTTGGGGCCGTCGCTGCCTCTTCAGTCACCCTACATCCACCCATCTCCATACTGAACATGCGTTCCCACGCGCTGTAGTTCCCCAACAGATCAGCATGCACTCCTGAGGCCCTGGCTAAAGCCTCTCTCTCTTCTTGGGTGAGCTCACGCTCAACTTCAACCTCATCTTCATCCTCCTCTTCTTTTTTATCAGGTGTATTAAAATCATACATATTGAAAGACTCCCAGGTGTGACTGCTGGCTTCTTTCACAGCAGCTCTCTCTGCTGCTTTTTTCTGCTTCTCTGACCTCCTCTCTTCCCTTTCCTCCTCCACACTCTGGGTCAGCTCTGGGAACAGTTTCTTCATCTTTATGGAGTGAAACAGGCGGTCCTGGTCTTTCAGGGCCAAGGCTAGGTCCAGACATCCACTTTGGTCTGTTTCCTTCAGCAGGTTTTCATGCAGTTCTGTGTTGGGATAAGAGTTAGCGTCGTTGGCCGGCCATCGATTCCACTCCATGGAGCAGCTCACCACGCTGGCCGGACACACCTGCAGGTGGGCCGCCTGGGAGGAGCGGGGCAGGTGGACCGGGCAGCCGTACTCCGCGTTGAGGCAGGGTACCCTTACGTTAGGGCAGAGCAGAATGTGGTCTTCCTCTTTGCACAGGTGGAAGAGAGCTCCACAATGCAGGCGGCAGGGGACGACTGCACAGCACACAGAGACCTCCACCCGGGCCCGGCAGCGCCGGCTGTAGCAGGAGTCACAGTGGACATGATGCACAGATGCTCGAGAACGACGACTCTGATTAGGTTTACAAAGGAAATCGATGGAACAAAATTAAGAGAAAATTCCTAAATCTGATTTTAATCTTCAGATTAAGTAAAGTAAAACATGCCCAGAATACTTAAGCATTTCAAAGACATTTGGTTTTCTCGATTAACTGTGCTCTTAAACTTAAACCTCTATTAACCCTATTGAGCTGCAGATGGACATTTAATTCAGAATCTTAGTTCTAGTGCTAAACGGGCTCTTGAAGTTTACAAAATATACCGAATTTGTCCAAATTTGAGGGATGTGTGAAAATAATTAAATTAGTAATTAAATTAGGGATGGTTCAGTGATTAGCAATGGGTTTGTATGAACCTACCAGAGCTGTGTGAAAGAGATTTAAAAATCTTAACTCTGTTTAAAGAAAAAACAATAGGAAAAAACTGTTAGATATTCAGAATAAAACCGTGTACTGATGTACTGATACCATGTTTCAGATCCTCTTGCAGTCCTTTTTACCTGCAGCTTTGTGTCTGTCCTGCAAACAGAGAAGAAACTATCTCAGAGTCTCGCCAAATAATCACATTGAAAAACACGTATGTGAACGGACAGTGATACCAGAGTTCTGCTGGTTGAGAGTCTATGAGAAGATGAGTCAATGAGAGAATGAGACTTTAGCCTACCGCTAAGGAGAACAGCACACTCCTTGGACTCCGTCTTGTGCTTTACAGACCAAAGTGACTGTGTCATGTGTGTGTGTTATTAATAGAGCTGAGCACTGACAGACAGGTGGTCAGAAACATGGTTTGGGTTACCCCCACCCTCAACCACCGACATCAAGAAACCACTCTCATCTTCTTCCCTCTACATTCACACTGCAGTGGTGTGTATTATTGATATCAACCGGCAGAGAGCAAAACCTTTCTTCTATAATGTACGTGTCAGTATCCCTTGGTGGACATTTAAGTAGAACCTAAAAATCGTCTGCTTTAGCTACAGTAACAACCGGATGCACAGACACATTTCCTCCCCAGAATGAAAGCATTTAGATAAAGTTTGAATCCACTGCAGCAGATTGAGAAACGGAGGGAGGAGTTATTTCTCCTGTTGAACCTGCTTGGTGCTCCATGGCTAATTTTAACCCTCCAGTTTAAAGATCTCAGGGACAGAAAGCAATGTTATGAAACCAATGAGAGGACCCTACGTCTGCAGAAGCACCTTGGTAAGTCCTTCGTCCACACAAGATTGATTTTTAAATGATTTTTAAAGATTGACTTTTAAACTGAACAGCACAGTGACAGTACAATGTAAAGACAAGCACACAGCTGAGTTAAACATTTGAGTTTGTGTTCATTGGTATTATTGTTGAGACTTTTATATGCCACCTACATAGACTGACATACAGTACATAGACTGCCTGTTTGAATCATGTCGCCTTTTGACCTTACAGGACAATATGTGCATGTTAACACTTTCTTGTGCTTTAAGGGTGACAAACATCATGAACATCTTTGTTTTTTTGTCACGCTAGTTTGCCATGCGGTTGATACCAGGTGGGGATCAGGTAGAGAAATAGTCACAGTATAAGTCCGAGGGGTCCTGAGATTACAGAATATACACTTGTGAAATACTGGACAATTTTACCAGGCCTTTTTTTTAAGTCTTCATAACCTTGGTCATAAAAATTGACAGGTGCTAATGGATTACCATAACAGTGTGCTCAGTAAAGGCTATTTGTAGGGCATCCCGAAGGGGTCAAAAATGGTGAGAATAATAGATCTTTGTGATTTAGTTTGTGTTTGATGTTACATTTGATATTTTATAATATGTTCATGCTGATTTTCTGTATTTTCTTACAGTATTATAAAACATCCAACCAAGACTTGCAGTTATGGTGAGTCACATGTTTTTTTGATGTTTTATTTCTGAATTTGAATTCAAGATAAAGAATCATACATCATTAATATAATTATTGTCTTTACTTAATGCCTCTCTTTTTCTTTCTCCTTCCATCAGAGTCATCGTTCTCGGACCTCCAGGGTGAAACATCATGTCCACTGTGACTCCTGCTACAGCCGGCGCTGCCGGGCCCGGGTGGAGGTCTCTGTGTGCTGTGCAGTCGTCCCCTGCCGCCTGCATTGTGGAGCTCTCTTCCACCTGTGCAAAGAGGAAGATCACATTCTGCTCTGCCCTAACGTAAGGGTACCC
The DNA here is from genome assembly GCA_013358685.1 of Antennarius maculatus. Classification (NCBI taxonomy): domain Eukaryota; kingdom Metazoa; phylum Chordata; class Actinopteri; order Lophiiformes; family Antennariidae; genus Antennarius; species Antennarius maculatus. The sequence goes on along the minus strand of CM023617.1, from coordinate 15,655,403 downwards.
TGCCTCAACGCGGAGTACGGCTGCCCGGTCCACCTGCCCCGCTCCTCCCAGGCGGCCCACCTGCAGGTGTGTCCGGCCAGCGTGGTGAGCTGCTCCATGGAGTGGCTCCGCTGGCCGACTGACGAAACAAACCCACACAGCGATATCGCTTTGAAGGAGAACATGATGAAGCAAACTGAGCAGCAACGGGAAGCTCTGGATGTGGCCATGGCCCTGGTGGATCAGTCAGACCTTTACAGTCGCCTGAAAATGAAACCCCTCTATCCAGAGCTGACGGAGGAAGAGGAAGAAGAAGTAGAGGAAATAAAGGATGAGAAGAAAGATGAGACCTCGGTTGGAGGCCTTGTTAATGGTGTCTGGAGCAAAGATACTAATGACGGTAAATAACATTGCTGCTTAGGTGCAATAAATAATAACCGCAGCTCTACATAAGTCTGATAAAGATTTCGGACTCCAAATCCGAAACACATAGATCACATCTGACCCCAAGTGAGATGGTTCTACAATAATCTGCAATTTCTTGCGAAGAAGCAGAATATTTTCAAAAACTTAAATAAAATTGTACATAAGCAAATAATCCATACAATCTGCATATCATCAAATCACAAGATAATGTTTCTGTTCTTTTCTTTTCACATGTCCTTCCTCCTCTGGATCGCTGTCCGTCCATCCCAGAAGAAAACAGTTTCAGTGAGAAAAATGTTGCTGTAGGAGCAGACCAGAAAAAGAACGGGCAAGCCTTCAGCTTCAGCAAAGAGACATTCAACATGACTGAAAAGATGTTCAGCAAGGAAAAAGGCGGCTGTGAAGTCGCGCAGGAAAACCTTGGCAAGCCCCCCAAAAATCCCAAACCTTTGGGGAAAAGGAACGAGGACAGTATGGTGGAGACGTCGTGTTCAGATAACAAAAACACAGAAAAAGATGCTGCAGCCAGTGACTGTCCTCCACCAGAGACAACCAGTATGGGTCTGGCCCCGTGGCAGGAGGGGGTGTTGGACCGTCTGAAAGAGAAACTCACCCCCCAGGAGTACAATATGTATGTGGTGCATCATGGGCGCATGCTGGTCTCCTTTGGACAAATCCAGGCTTGTACACCGAGGGAGAAAGATTTTGTCTACGGGAGCCTGGAGCCAATCCCAGTCCAGACCCTCCGATCCTTCAAGGTAACATTTAGTCAGGAAGTATTTCAATCAGACACGACTGCACTGAACAACAATTCAGCTATGGAGCACGGCTAACTTGGTTTTAAATGTGACTTAAAGGATTTTTTTTTTTGTATTTTAAATGTAAAGCTACATAATCAACATTGAAAAATTTCATTTAATGAAATTGAAGTTCCATACATACCCACTCATACAAATTGCCTGAAGTATTTTTAAATTGAGTTTTTTTGGCTTCTGAATTAACATTTTTTTCCTGTACTTCTATCAGATTCCTGACAGTTATCACTACAGACGGCGGGTTCACCTCTATGACACATCCAACCGTGCTCAAAGTGAGACTCGGAGCGTGGACACATCAGACCTCGGAGCCACAGAAGAGGACTGGTTCGTCGATGAAGCAGAAGCCACCCTGTTGGGTTACGCCGAGAAGGAAGTGATGGGTCACAAGGTCAGGCACTAAATGTACCCAACTTTTGCTGTAACTATTTTTTTTTTATTTAAAAGATGACCAAAAATATTTAGGATTAAACTGATGCTCTGCTTCTTCATAGTATTCTGATATATCCTAATAAGTCATCAGGACTGATCCAAACCACTTTTAATTTACAGAACTACTTACAAATGTCAAACTTGATATAGTTTCTCTGCTGGGAGGGCATCGTTATAAGTGTCATTGGCTTTTCTAGAGCTTATTTCTGTAATGTGTTTCATAATAAGTTATCGTCTTTGTATTAAGGCTCCCCTTCAAAAAAAGATGTCTGGGTCACTTTACTTTTTTTTTTCTTTTTTTTAATCATTTTCACTGCAAACATTCCAAATTATAATCCAGTCCATTCCATCTCTTTCAGTAATAAGTTTGTTATGTGTTATCAGTTTGTGTGCAGTCGGTTCCTGAGGGTTGTCCACACATCTACTGACAGTGGACAGCTATTGTACATTTTTGGTACAGTGTTTGTGAGGTATTGAATAAATCAATGGTTCTTTAAACTCACTCAAATCACAGTAAAATCTAAAATGGCCAATGTGTTAATAAGTTTCTTTAAATGATCCTTAAAGGACAGTTAGTTTGTCATTGATTGGTTTCCATGCAGATCAGCGTGTCAAAGGCATGCGATGGGCTCTTTGTCGATGAAGGCATGCAGACACACTCGTTCCCTACGGCGCCGTTTAAAGGGAAGACGACACTGGCGGAGGTGATGGTGGACAGACCGCTGAAGCTTCGACTTCAGCTGCAGTCAGAAAGGGTGAGCAGCAGACACAGCAGAGCCACCTGTGTCTTCACCTTCATCTGTGGACACACCTTCCACCGCAGAGAGTTTGCCACACATTTCAGGTGCTCAGCTGATCTCTATCTAATGTTGCATATGTCATTTTTAGCAGTTTGTGTCTCATATATCATAGGACTAACATGAATAATAAGATAAAATAGTCACTGTGAAGTCATTAAGAGAATTAAACCAACATTGTCCAGCAGCAAATTAGATTTTTGATTTCATTGTCATTTTTATTTGTCCACTACCAATAAAATGTTTGATCATGATTTTTCAGGCGTGAATGTCCTTGTGATGTGTGTTTAAATAACGCATTAGCGTCTTCTTCCCAGGAATGTCCACAGTGATATCCAGACATCTCTGAGTGGATGGTTCGAGCAGAGATGCCCCCTGGCCTATCTAGGATGCACCTACAGCCGGAGGAGGTTCCAGCCGTCCACTCATGAAGCCACCGTCACCTACAAGTGAGAACGACTCACATTCATCAGATTCTATCGTTTGTGTTTAAATCATCTATCACCTCCATCTCGGACATGATGCTTTTTGCTGCTGCGTGTTGGTGGGGGTCAGTGATGGCAGTGGGGTGTCCATGGGAGGGGTGTACTTGTGCATTTGGCTGTGATCCTTGGCTATGATCCTTGGCTGTTGGCCTGTTGTGGTGCCTTAGATTCAGATCAGATGTAATTGGCTTTTAAACCTATTACTGGTCATGCACTCACACACAGAAAATATTTATGTTGCAACTACATGCATTTTCTAAGGACAGGCTTTTACCAATGTTGATATGAACCATAACTGTATGAAAGACATGTTTTTTTTAAAAAGGAAAAGAAAAAAGAAAACTAACCTTTCCCAGTAATTTTTTTTGTACATTAAAGTAGGAAAAGTTTGTAGTTTGACTGTTTTTTGACTCCCTGAATTTGAAATACTTTTGGTATCTTCAGTAGCTTGATGGCTTTTCAACAAAATCAACAGTTCTCTGATGACAGTTTCTTTCAGGATTAGCAACAAAACTGGATGGATTCTTTCTTTTCACATGCTGCACCCTACCATCAGTCACCTCCATGCTTCACTATACCAGAATTTGTACATACAACCAGTCAACATAAACCTGCATACACTTTACATTGCCTTGCATTTCACTTTCAAAACTGACCAGGAGCTTTTCTTTCCCTGCAGTCAGCAGCTGAAGAGCTTCAGTTTGCGTCCAACGCTTGTAGACACAGGAGTTGTGGACTCTAAGCCACCAAGGAGTTCAGCGGTCTCCTCCACAGTCCTGAGGAGGGGGAGAGGTTGTTCTGGAGGAGGAGAGGACTGTCTGAGCTTGCTGCCGTTCGAAGTGCTGTGTCACATGGCCAGTTTCCTGGACAGTCTGTCCCTGTCCCAGCTGGCCCTGGTGTCCCACCTCATGAGGCAGGTGTGCTCCTCTCTGCTGCAGGAGCGAGGGATGGTCACCCTCAAATGGGAGAGGAAGATCTACTCGCATGGAGGAGCAAAGTGGAAGGCTAAGCCTGTGAGATTCTAGATTTTCCAGTTTGTTCTGATTACAGTTTTCTTTTAGAATAACAAATCCAGGACTATCTGTGATTTCATAACGGTGATATTTTCCTTTTCTCTCCAGGTGTGGGAATTTAGTCATCTCTTCTCCAAAGTGGATTCATGGCATATGGCAGACATCCCTGCAATATCTGCTCATCTAAAAGTCTGTCCTTACTATGAGACGTGTTCACAGAGCAAACCTGTCGCTCTTCCCAGCATGAGGGAGAGACAGGAGAGCAGCGAAGAGAGGCTTAGTCTCATCAAACAGTTTGCAGGAAACAGATAGCAGCAATGAAAAATCCTGTATTTGTGAATTAATTGACCAGGTTAGGATAAGTGGAGATAATGAATAAGAGAATAACAACAAAAATGAATTCCCACAACTTTTTTGCTCCTCATCGAATATTAAGTATTAGGAGAGCAAAGCTTTATATGAAGCCCTCAGCCATAATGTACCATAGCATGCTTTGAAAAAACCTTTATAGGACGTATGATTCTAAAGTTTGTGAAGTATCACAGGGTGGAGCTTCTTGGATGAAAGGGGTAATGTCTTCAAACATCCTAAAGAAAGTCCAGTTGATTTTTTTTTTTTGTACTACTTGACTTTTTAAGCCATGGCACATATTTTACATCAGAGAAGGGCACATTATCAAACAAAAGCACCGTATACGGAAAGTTCATATTTCTTGAAATACAATGTAAAACTAGTCCAATTGACTCAATTTACTGACTTAGTATGAAACCTGGACCTAGTTAGTTAAACACAAAGCTGATATTTTTGCAGGAATTGAAGAAAAACTAAGATCTTTTTTTCTTCTGTATAGCAATCAAGATTGAAAAGCCCACCTTGTGTAGATAGCTTGAGGAGAAAGGGAGCAGAACTGAAATATCATTACTTGCCCAGTTTTAGACCATTATTTTGTCTCGGTTCAGTTTGTTCTTCCTGCTCCTGCAAAGTAATGTCCTTTCCAGCTGCAGCTGAGCTGTACGGGTTCCTAACCCAGTCAAGGCAGTCAGTGTTAAGTTAAGGGAAATAACGGGACAATGTCTGCTCGAGATTTTGTAGATGTTTACCTGTTGTCTCAAACAGGGCAGCACTGTAGACACATGCTAATGTGACATTTTCCACATGTTGTTCCCTGTGCTGTACTTTTGAACAAAATCCTTTTTATTTCATCTATACCCGTGAGCAGGTTTTCATTTTGGCCTTGCATTCATGCGTTCAGCTCATTCAGATGTTGAAATATATCTGCTGATATGCCAGTCTTGCTCATCACTCGTCACTTGAGAGCACCATAGCATCATCATAGTTCTCATTTGTCAAATACACTCTTAAGTTCCTCCCACAGCTCATATGGGCTAAAACTTGTCAATGTCCCCGGCTGAAATTTTATTGGTCCCTGAAGTGCTCTGTACTGTCTCATTATATATTTTTGTCTTTCCTTTGTATTTGTGTGTTAGCATCATGCACATTGGAAGATTACAGTGTGACGGAAACCCACGCTTTTGACTTTCAAATGTCAAAGAGAATCTTATTAGAATTGAGATTTGGAAAATCTTAAGCCACTTGAATGTGACATGAGACTGCAGGAGCGTCATGATGGGTTGATCCTCCATATTAGTTCATGTTAACATAGAATATAGATAATTATCACCAGGGACTTAACTGCTCGAGCTAACATTGTTCACTAATGCTTCAATTTTTGAAGTCAGTGGTTCTCAAAGACAGCTGTAAGTCCTCACATTCTTGCTCACTATCTAATGGACTGTGTATTGTTCCAGTCATGCCACAACCACCACTCAGGAAATTAAATGGATGCTTGAAAATATGGTGGAATTGAGTCCTGGATTAAATTCAGCCTGCCTTAAATGATAGTGTATGGATGCTGCAAATTCAAAACACAATTCTGATAAAAATGATGCACTTCCAAGACTGAAGTCAGAATTCTGAGAATGTGGTCATAGGTTTGAAATTTTGAGGGACAATAATTCTGATTTTTTTTCCTGACACAAATAACAACTTCAGTTTTAGAATTTGACATTAAAGTTATAAATAGGATTTGATCTTATTTGTCAATACAAGATGCCATTACTTTTGGAGCTTCTGTTCTAAACTGTTCAATGTTTTGTGTTAATATGCATTACATGTTTCAAATTCATGCCTTACATACTGGGTAAAAATGGGAAGGGAAGGAAACATTAACAGATTGACTGACTAAGTAAATGGGCACAGATGTTGGACATATACGGTAGTGTCTGTGTGAACTGTGGCCTCTGAAATAAAAATATCCTAGAACCTCCCCTGGTTTTATTGCTCCTCTTGCGAAGACAGGACAAGTCATCTGAAGGTAAAATGTTGTGTTCACGTTCAAAATACAAATAAATAATAACAGGGAACAGAACTTATTTTCATATAGTCCTCAACACAAGTGGGTGAAGAAAATTCATCCTTATATGAATCCCTTTGAGCAAAGACACAAAAATGTGATTATCCCCTGCATAAAATGTGGATAAAATGGATGACACTTTACTGCTATTAAACAGTAGTTATAACTCTTAAATAATATTAAATATAAACTATGGATTTCTTTTACCTCTATAATATATGATTTTTCATTATTCTCAGAAATAAAGAAAATTAGAGAATATCCAACGGTTAATATAATAATGAACGATTCTAAGCACTTTACAGAAAATAAACAACATTCACAAAATACAAATACAAACCATACAAATTTTCTTTGGATTTTGATTGACGACATTTCATGATATGGACAAAAAAAAAAACTTGCAAATTTAAGAGTGTGAAAATGACTCAGGATCTGCATTTGTACTAGCATCAAAGTCAGTTTACAACTTTTAAGGATGTAAACAAACAAACATGGGCGGTCACAAGTTCATTTTATGTCCTAAAATGCATTCAGTTTCCAAACAATGAAAAACAATCTGAATACACATAACTAGTCCAAACATGACTTTAGCTCTCTAGCATCATCATCATCATCATCATCATCATCATCATCATCATCATCATCATCATCAACACAAAGCTCCTCCTCTTTGCCCTCCTCCCAGCAGCTGTGCCCGTGGAGCTCCTCCTCTTCCTCCATCGTGGCACTGATCACCCTCCATACCCATCTGCTTTGTTATGAACACAGAAGCCGATCCTGCACGTCCGACCAGAAGGTTATGAGGAGGTTATCCCGCCTGCAGCCACATTCATCCGCACTAACAATCAGCTGCGAGCAGAGAAAACAAACCAGGGACGCGCTGATTGTCGCTACGCACCGGTCTTTTGTTTTCTCCATCTCTGCTGCATCAAGGACAGAGATTCCAGGTCGATAGGAGGATCCATGAGAGACGCACCGGATTGGATACGGCTTCAGGACCACGGTAGGCCACGGACACGCACGCACATTTACAGGTGGACGCTGCAGCAGAATCAATCATCTGAATAAAATGAAGTAAAAGAGTTTGCACGTCCCAAATGAACTCAATAATGTACCCGAGAACGCTCTGAATATGAAACGGTATATTAACAGACATGCAGTTATAGTTGGAAGCTGTGTCAGGTCACTGAATAAAAACTACACTCAGACTTGCATAATTTAAACAAAGCAATTTATGATTCATGTTTAATTTTGATTCAAGCATGGATTCTTTTCCAAAGAATTGACCAGTAATGTTCAAGAAGGATGTCAAACCCATTGCTGTAATGTTTCTGTTTTACATGATGCACTGGGCATCTCTTCTCCTCAGCCACCAGCGTCTGTGTGCAGGTTGTTGAGGGGTGGAGCAATGCATGCTGGGAAGCTGGAGCAGCAGGTGGCCAGTGTGGACAGAGGCATCGCCTTCCTGAAGCAGGAGCATCTGGCCATGTTGACCGGTCTGCAGCGAGAAATCACTCACCTGAAGAGACGCTGCCATGGTCAGTCACTGGGGTTCAAGATCCCCCCCCCCCGCCGTCTCTGAACCACCAGACCGCTCGTCGCCTCCTCTTAGTGGTTTAATGTCTGTTTGCTCTCATTGTGTTTCTCCCGGCTGCAGAGCTGAGCTGTGAGCTGGACTCCAGGTTTCCTGACAGGAACACAGAAGGTGACACATTACATCACCGCAATGGTTTTAAATAAATGAGGAAAAGAATAGTTGTGTATGTCCTGGTTATGGAGAGGAAGACACAGTGATGAGACATGATACAATAGAAATCCAGTCAAAGAAATTTAAAAAATGTTTATTTATTTCTATACTGATCACACACATCTCAGACTTCATGAATGTTTAGATTTTATTATGTTTCTGAGCAAAATAACTTTATCTGATAAGAATTATCCAATTTAGATCAGTTTATTTATGCAATTCTGATGGATGGATGGATGGATGGATGGATGGATGGATGGATGGATGGATGGATGGATGGAGATTGTTCTTGTGGATGATTTATTCAGCAAACATTAGTACTTTTGGATATGGTAAAGAATACATTTTTTTGAGATAATGTCATTTTGGGTCTATTAAACAAAAGTGGTGTTAGAATGTCGTTAATGATTGTTGAAAATAATTTAATTTGTCAAGTTTAGTATTTCTATAGTGCACTAGTTATTTGGGCTAAAAGTCCAGTAACAATATCAGATGGCAGTTACTAAATTTCATTATGTCTAATTCAGCTGCATATCAAAAAAACAGAAGTTTGTTTATGAGTGTGTTTTTGGGTGAATCTGTGTGAGAATGTGTGTGTAGTTGTGTCTGTGTGCCTGTGGGTGTGAATGGATGTGTGTGAGGTCATGAATGAAGACAGTTATTGGCAGAGCAGGACGTCCCACACAAAGGCGAGGATGGTGTCACATGAGAGACGGGATTGGAGAGGACTGGAAGGTTTAAACAGGAAAACAGTAACGGTCCTCGCTAGACACCAGTGTGTGTGTGTGTGTGTGTGTGTGTGTGTGTGTGTGTGTGTGTGTGTGTGTGTGTGTGTGTGTGTGTGTGAAGAAGAAGAAAAAAGTACAGAGCGAGAGAGGAAGAAATAACAAGGCAAAGAAGGAGGACGGGGATCCCAGTAATTGTGTGTAATGACCTCCAGTAGACCCAATTATTTATATAAAAAGTGAACATTTCACAATGATGCGGTTTATTTATAAGTCAGGTTGCACTGATTAAATGAACGGTCACTGAAAAATGTCCATCCTATACGTGATTGTGTTTTTGCAGAGGAAGAAGTGGAATTAGAAGCACACTGTGAGGCTGTAGAGCGCCTCCTAGAGGACCAGCATTGCATGATGATGACTGCGCGTGGGGAGCTGCAGGCGGGCCGGGCACGAGCTTCAGCGCTCCGAAGGAGCCTCGGCGAAGAGGAGAGATCTTTCCTGGAGGAGCTGAAGCGGCGCAGCCACAAGATCTCGATGCTGAGCCGAGAACTGCAGCGCCAAAACGTCATCACCACAAACCTCTACCACAAGCTCCACAGCGCACGCCTAAAGGTGTTCCAGCAGCAGCAGAGCACACAGTCTGCTGCAGAGGTGGAACACAGAGGTGAGGACGTAGAGGAAGAAGACGATGCTCAAGATGAGGAGGAAGAGGATGACCATTATGAAGAGGAGAGCTCGGATTGGCTCCTGTCTCCTCCTCCTCCGGCATCTCCCAGCCTACCGGAGGCGAGACCCGAGAGGCGTGTCAGCGTGAGGGAGGAGAGAGTCCGAGCTTGCGTTCCACGGGAGAGAGTGACATCACCTCAGAAGCCACAACCCATGCCTGACCCCGCCCTATTCTTGGTGCCACTTAGATACCGCCTCCTTCGATTGAACCAACCAATGAGAACACAGAGTGCAGATGGTCTGGAGGACGAGTGGGAGGATATAGAGGACAGCAGGGTGCACAGGAGAGTGGACATGGGTGCAGGAGAGGGTGAAACTGCTCTGTGAAGAGGACACATAGAGTCGTCTCCCAGTTCCAGTCATTCTACAAAAGTTTGAGATGAAAGAGATGTAATCTTGTAATTGTGTGTAGATTTCAGGAACAGCGTTAGGTATTAGTTAGCTGCACAGGAATGTGTAATCAGACCCACACATAGACATATTGAGTCAGTTGTTGCATTGATAGTAAAGCATGTTCACTGAAAATCTGAGGAGAACCGTGGTTAAAGAGACTGAAGAGTGGGACTGTTTCATGTAGATGCCTTTAGATTTTTACACTGTTGATCACAGCTTGTGTCTGTAATTAGTAGCCTTGCCTCTGGGTCTATGAAAACCCATATGTTGAAATTAGCAACTTGCTTTTTAATGCACTAGCTGTATTCTAGGTTGAGAAAGTAACTTTAGAAGGCTTAGGGGAATTTTTCACGACAATTTGCACTTTATTAAATTTGTGCAATGTGCCTATGAACAGAAGAACTGTACAAGTGGTTGTCGTTATGTTTGTGTTTAATGGCTAAAATACTCTAGTGGCTCTTTGTCACTACACACATATATTGATAAGTAAATTATACTGTGTGAAAACTGTGACCCTGATACTGAAGCAGCAAAATGGAATCCACTAATCAATCATTTATTCAGTCACAACTAAAGTTATAGATTTGAAAGACATAAGATCAAAATACAAGCTATTCTACATTTTTATTTAGAAGGCTTGCTCCTGTACTTTTGTTTTTTATCACCATAAACTAAATTTGAGGATTTGTTTTCTACCCAAGAAAGCAATTAAACAAATAGGTTTTTTGTTTTTTTTGTTTTTTTTTAAGTAATTTTCAGGTAGCAGTCCAATTAAATGTAGACTGGGACTGAAATATGGTTCTTTCTGCTTGCATTGCTGCAGGTGCAACGGAACTAAAAAAAAAAAAACTTCCACACAAACATGTATGTCTCAGAAATTCTATAGAAATCTGATTGACCTTCAACTGCTTTTGAAATACAGCGACCTGCTTTCTTGTAATGTAATTTATTTGCAGGGTTTCATAGCAGCATAAATCTCAATGTCTGCAGAGCAGAATACAGACATCATTTAAAAAACTGTTATGTCCTCATATTGTGTTAATATTTTTACCAGTTACCTTGATTACAGAGATCATGATGTAAAATGATTAACCTTGTCTGCTGATTTATTTTAAAGTTGAAGTGTTTAGGGGTAGCGCAGTCTAGTAGCGCCATCTAGTGGTGAGGCTGCAGATTGCAGCAAAATGATGACCAACATGATTTACCTTTCCCATCACTCACTGGTTTGTCCTTTCTTGGCTGCTGTAGAATTGAAATGGCGTAAACGGTAGAGTCAGTGAAAGAAGACCCACCTCCTCTATAAATATAGAATATTTATTGTAAGGTAACAGAAACAGAAGGATACTGGGTGTCAGGGTATGATTCATTAATAAAAACATGAACATTGTGGTTCATGTCTTTCAGCCTCAGACCAGAGAAACAAATCAATTTTGGCCTGGAGTTAGGGACATGAATGACACACTTATTAAAGCCAGTAGTTGGTTCCAAAGTTCACTCATGACAAAACAAGTGTGTTGTAGTTTAATGATGCAAAAGTCAAATCCTTGATTTGGTGCCGCCAAACATGAAGGCGACATACAGGAAATGAGGAAAAACCTGACAACATAATCAATCGAGATCAATTGAAGACTGAAAATGCAAAAACAGCAGAGTTAATAAAAGGAAAATAAATTGTATGACATGTAACTTCATAAAACACAGCTAAAACAATGACAAGACAAATAACACATACTGCCTTTTTTCTCGCAGGAATGAATGAAGGGGAATTTCTGTCTAGATGTTCCAATATCCTTGATTTGGATTTTATAGGAGTACCAAATGCTTAGACACCACTCAGAAAACAATAACATGGAAATTCAAACACACACACCTTACACAGCTCATCACACTCTTGCACCCAGTTCTAATTTGTCTATAAAAAGCACCACAAATATTAATGGAAATGCATCAGATTTTACTAAACGGTCAGGCTTCAGCAAGAGGGACAGCCATATTTTGGCACAACTATCCCCACGAAGGAGGCAATGCTTTCACTCATGCTTATTTGTTTTTATAAAGATATTTTAAGAAAAGTTTTGGATATGTGTCAGGGAAAAATGTTTTAGATTTTTGTTGTGATCCTAAACTAGTATTCTTTGAAATAAGTCTTTACCATCACAAGATAATCGCAGTTAGAAGAGTCTAACATCTAATATGGTTAATGTCCACAATATATCCAATCCAGTGTTACATCAATGCTGCAATCTGAATAATATTTTGGATGTGATGATCCAAAATGTTAAAATTGACATTAAAATTTAGAGGATTCAAAACTGGCTTCTCTGAGAAATCATAACGAGCGACAAAGATCTATTTGTAGCTCAAACCCGATAAAAGTCGCTGAGCTAGATCGAGAAGAAAACTGCTCTGTATCGGTAGATTTTAATGGTTAAGGAGACAAAGCATTAGACTTACTTATTACATTTAGGTGCAATGGCATAATAGTGAAACATCTGCTCTGTTTCAGATGTAGTTGGAGGTTTGTGCTCAGCTGTCTGAATCTAATTTCTTCCAGTATAGAGTATACTAAAACACTGTGGCTGCAGTTCCAAATTTACATATCTTTGAATTTGTTTTGAAAATGAAACTAGACATGTTGCACATTTAATTAAAAAAAAAACTGAATAAATCATATGAAATCCATTTGCTTTATACTTTGATGGGAGTCAAAAAATAAAAATTTATGACATCAGTGATTTATGAGATCAATAATTTATGAGATCAATGAATAACGTCTTCAGTGAATTTTTTTTTGACAGTCATGCAAAAAAAATTTGTTCCTGAATTTCCCTTGGGACCATTAAAGTATATATCTATCATCTATCTATCTATGCACATGACTGATGTCACACTGCCACTATATACACTCATAAGAGAGGCTGCAACATTTAAATTGTCCCCCAGCTAAAGTCTCATGATAGAATTTTCCCACAGTTTTTGAGGTCTAGTGCTCTGAATGTTAATGGCTCGCTGCAGTGCTGCCATGGCAACCAAAGCTCTTGCTTTAAAGTATGTGAAGAAAATTGAAACAGAAAAGTGTGCATGTGTGTGTGTGTGTGTGTGTGTGTGTGTGTGTGTGTGTGTGTGTGTGTGTGTGTGTGTGTGTGTGTGTGTGTGTGTGTGTGTGTGTGTGTGTGTGTGTGTGTGATGGGGAGGTTACCTCTGTAATCCACACCATACCCCACACCTTCTGTCAGTGGTCACAGTCAAGGTTGGTAGAGAATGCAGAGGCTGGAGTGGGCACAGGAAGTTACATCACAAACGACAGAGAGGTTGCCCTCCTCTGGACTGGACCAGGAACTCTGGGTGTGAATGTGCTGCGTGTGCATACGTACAATATGAGTGGATGAGCAGAGGGTCAGCTCCTCTCCACCCTTTAAAAGGCAGACACACACACACGCTGACAGTTTACGTAACTGGGAGTCTCAGCAAGGACAGGAGATCCTGGAGAACTCAGCCCTCTGATCCTGGCAGGACAACCAGCTGAGGAGTCTGGAGGAGGTGACACAGACTCACACACTCTTCATCACTCCTGAGTGGCTGGTAGGCTCAATACGATGTGATGTTAATGCTGATTTAGTCTCCTATTGTTTGAGATTGTTAAAGAGACATTGTTAAATATTATATATTTGTAAAAGCAGAAAGCAAACGAGGACAGATATACACATTGTACAGGTCCCAAGTACAAGTTTGACAGCAACATTGCAACACAAATCATCTGCTTAATATTTTCCACCACTTATAATTTGACATCCAGGTCCAGCTTGGACCCTCCATCTTACCATATTTTTTGTTTAACTGTGAAAGAAAGCATCATCTGTGCTCAAATTCAACCTTAGCACCAAAATAACTGTTGTTGATTTGGCAAAACTTTTGTTACTTTAATGTTAAGAATATCATTATAACAAATATCAGTGCAACAGACACATTCTATCTCTTATTAGCTTACTGTCATTTTTCCAGCATAATTTGCTCATTTTTCTTTTATAGGACCTGTATTGCAGCTTTCTGCACAAATGCATCATGGGAAACATAGTCCAGTGCTGTCACACACTGTTGAACTATTTCAAATGTAAGGATGCACAGGCGCAGAGCATGCCAGAAACATCCCCTCTGCTCTCCAGTGAAGGAAGTGAATGTGATTCTCTGAGCCTGAGAGACGACTTGGAGGACAGTCTGTTAACTGTCTCCACCGGCGTGACAAACCCAACCCTGGAACCAGAAAATGTCCTCTTTCCTGACATCATTTTGAGCAGCAACCTGGGAGGAGATGTGACTCTGGTGGAGCCGATGGTGTGCCTGCTGGTGTCCGAGGACGAAGACGGAGTGAGGGTGGATGAGCTTGGAGAACGAGCGCAAGAGAGGAAGAACAGTTGGAGAAACAGAGAATATTCTGAGGTTGAGACTCAAACGGAAGCGGACACACAAATCGATATGGGGGTGCAGACTCTGATAGAGTTGCAAGCGCCAGCAGTAATATCAGTCCCCCATAACGAAACTGTGGAGTCAGAGGGAAGTGCGCTAAGAAGAAATGAACCCACAAAAGAAGTCTTTGTAGTTGTTATGGGGGAGCACAAGATACTGAAAGAAGCTATTTGGGATACACAAATGTCACTAGAGAGACAGTCCATAATGGACTGTAAAACCTGGTCTGACACTAAAGATGTAGTTGAGTCAGAAGTGTCAGAAACAGTGGAAAAACTGACAGGCTTCAAAGGTATAGCCCAGGAAACCAGCCATGGAGAACTGAACAAGACTCACCTTGGTGAAGAAATGTCCACCACTTCAACAAAGTATTTATTTCAAATAGAGCAAAATGCAGCATTAATGTGTGAGATAAACACTGATGATCAGAAGGCCTCTGAGATGCAACCCCATACAGACTGTACCCTGACAGAGAACCACACTTTGCAAACAAACATTCAAGACAAAGAAGACAAACTGGAAACAGAGCAAACCCTGGTGACGCTGACTGAACACGATGCAGACAAAAACGATCAGACTGAAAAGATGGGAAATGTTGAGTGTGGTGTGAAATCGACAGAAGAGAGCATTCTGAACGATGAAAAAATGGAACAGACTGGAAATGGACAAGACTGTCATGCCATCCTCACAAAAATAAACAAACATCTGTCTGACGAACAAACCAACCAGGCGGCAAATGAGTCAACTTTAAATGCAGATGATATTCAATGCCAGAAAATCTTGAAGCCACTAAAGACAGAAGTGGATGACAAGATTGGTGCACACCAGGTTTGGGACTTGGAGTCTGCTCTGTTACCGTTAGATGATGATGAGGAGAATGCCAAGATGAAGGACACAGCTTTGTTTCCATTTGACAGGCTGTTTTGGGCATCACTAAATGTCAAAGGTGCATAATTCCATCTGACTGATATTCATATTTGTATATTAAGCCCCTGATCATCACACATGATTAAATACAAAACACTGATATTTAACTATTCCCTCCACAAAACTAATATAATAGTTCATTAATAAAAAAAAAAAAAACAGCTGTTTTGTTCTGACACCCTGACTTCGATTCTTGTTATCAACAGCACCTCCAAGTCAAATAGACGAAAGACCAGAGGATGATCCCACAGAGCAGCCTGATGTTGATCAGATTAAACAACTTAGCATTCAAGAAATAGCTGAACTCCAAGACACTGATTTTACTCTCAGAATTCAACCTCCTGGAACAGAGAGTTTTGAGCTTCAGGTTCGGCTGCACAGTTGTTTTCTCACCATTCTTTGTCTTCACATCTATGTGAAGTCAAAGCCCCGTCTCTCCTCTAAAGGTACCGGGCCAGCTGCTGGTGTCAGAGCTGCATCAGGTGCTGATGGAACACCAGATCACTTGCCACCGCACGTGTTTCTCCCTCCAGCTGGGAAGCATCGCTTTCAACAGCCACGCGAAGCTCAGCTCCATTCAGGGCATTCAGGACGGAGCGCTGATCAAGGTGGTGGAGGGTAATTGACTCATCATGTTGGAGCTATAATGACCTGTATTGGATTGCACAGCGAGAAATCACATAGTAAAAGTGATCTTGAAAATTAATTTATCCTTCATGTTAAATGGGTTCATGTGAGTTATTTTGTGCTTAAATCACCTTATGCAGTTTTGCCTTTTATTTTCCATTTTATTATTTTACTGCTTTATTCATCTGAAATATAGCATTGCTATAATTTGCAGTTCATTATGCACTTGAGTAAGATGGAACTGGACTCGTTATAAGCATCTTGTGTGATCTCGTACCAGAGTCGTACTCATTGCTCAATGCTCGACGTCACCTCAGACATGTGCGTCATCTTCTGAGGAGCGTCCACCCTGCAGATGCTTACAACGGAGTAAATCACAGCTCACTATCATATCTCACCTTCTACACCAAAGGAGAGAAAGGTAACATTATTCCCTAATCAAATTGGATTCTGTCATTAATAATTATTAATCTCTCGAGGTTTTAATTTCCATGTTAATCTCTCCAGGTGGGGAGACTGTGGGCGACAGAAAAGCTTCTAAATTAGAGTCAGCTGACTTCAGACCTCCAGACTACATCCTTCCAGGTTGCAAGGACCGACCACTGACTCCGCTGCAGCCCCTCAGAGATGACAGGATGGTGAGAGAGCAGGTTTTGCATAAGTAGCTACGGTAACATAAGGTCAAACATGTATTCAGTTATGGTATGGAACAATGGAAATTCTATGAATGTATCCTTATAGCCAATACAGTGCCTGCGGGTTCTGACTTTGAGCAGCTGGAACCCTCCTCCCGGAAACAGGAAGATGCACGGGGACTTAATGTACCTCAGTGTCCTGACTATGGAAGACAAAGAATTCAACATTACATCTTCTACACATGGTTTCTACCTCAACCAGTGAGTGTTATGCTGGTGTACCATCTGCATGTTTGCCAAGCTGTTCTTCCTAGCTGTGCTGGTAGCCAGTCAGTCAGTTTAAACTTTGCCCAAAATAAAATATGTCACCCACTGTAGGATCGGAATGTATGACATTAAGATGAATCTCATTGACTTTGCGGAATCCTGAGGTTTTTCCTCACACATCACAAGCAGGTCAACATTTTTGTCCCCAACATTCTTTTAATAAATTAATATAATATTTTGAAAAATAGAGAGAGTAGAGAGTAGTAGTAGTAGAGAGTAGAGAGTAGTAGAACCTCCCTTCAGGAGGTTCCATCAGGGAAACTAATTTCTCCGTCACATTACACACAGCACAGTGAGTACAAAGAAAGAAAAGAAAAGACACACAGAAAGTAATACCAAATATTGTATCTTACAGTGTTAAAAAAATAAATGTCTAACCCTAAACCTTTATTTCAAACTTCTCCGTTTATTTATGGTTCCTGTGGAAATTGGAACAAACGTTTAGGTGGTAATCAGTTTGGTCATTATTTTCATATTATCTTCCGGACTACTTCAGGTCAACCACCTTCAACTTCAACCCAATGCCTGTCGTACCCAAAATCCTTTGCCACTCTCTGGTCGAGCTGCTGGGTCAAGTCAGCCCTGCCTTCAGGAAAAACTTTGGTGTGCTGCAGAAGAAGAGGTGATCTAACTGACTATTATTAAGTCTGACATTTTATTCTCAGAATAAATTGCATCTAAAACTGTTCATATGGCTCCATACTGTACAGGGAAAGAATCTGAATACACTAATGCCAACAGAATTGAAAAAGAAATACCTTTTTGTCATTTTATTGTGAATCAGAGTCCAGCAACACCCTTATGAGCGAATGGCAACCCCTATCCAAGTGTTCACCTGGACCGCCCGTCAGGGAAATCAAACCATCGACTGTGTCACGGTGGAGGAGCTGCAGCCCACTCGTATGGGCCAGGAGGAGCACACAGCTGGGAAGGTTGCAACATCAGACGTGGAATTTCACGAAACACATGATGATAAGTGATACTGATGATAATAATGCTGATCTTGACATTCACATCCACAGAGTCGAGACTGGAATGAAGAGTTGCAGGCATGCAGGGAACTCAGCAGGAATACCGTTCAAGAACGTTTGCATAGAGAGAGGAACATTTTCAAGGTGATTCCACAGATTTATCAAAGTCTTTTCAATCTTCTCCCTGATTACTGTAAGAGAACAAGATCTAGGTATAGAAAACCTCCCTTTTCTGTTTCTGGACCACATTTTAACCACTAACTTCCTTTCCATTCAGACCAACAGTGACTTTGTTGAAGCTGCAACACGAGGGGCTGTGGCTGTCATTGATGGTAATATCATGCCATTGAACCCCGGGGAGGCAGCTCACATGCAGATGTTCATTTGCAACAACCTATTCTTCAGCCTGGGGTTTGACATATGTGAGCACTACCGCCCCCTAGGGGGAAACACTGCTGCCCACGCTGCTGCGGTGTGTGACCTGAGGGGAGCCCAGGTAGAGATCAGCGAGATGAGATCAGCATGCTTTTATTAACTGTGTGTTCTCTAACATGGACATGAAATTACATTTAACAGACAACAGAACAGACATTCTGGATTCCACAGTTTGGGGTAAAACACGAAGATCATGTCAAGGTTTCATGATAAAGATTTTTAGCTGCATAGTGTAAGTTATGAAATGATTTCATACGGTAAAACAGTTAAGAAAATGAGTTGCTCTGCTGCAGGCGTACTCGACCATCGACACAGAGGGGCTTCATACTCTTGGAACAGCTGTGGTCGACTATCGGGGCATCCGGGTCATTGCTCAGACCATCATTCCTGGGATACTGGAGAAAAACCAGGAGCAGAGTGTAGTCTATGGGTCTAATGACTATGGAAATACTGTTTTCACACACCCAAGGTAGCACACTAGAACACTCTGAGTTCTTTCTAATGTGTAATCAAGGATACTTTCATTTTCACAAGACTTTTCCAGGTTTCTCAAGCTTCTGGATAAAACAACAAAGTCATTAAGAATCCAGCGTCACCAGGTACTCGACCATAACAACAGCCCAGTGGAACTTTGCACTGGCATTGAGACTAAAGGCATTATGGGTAATGATGGAAGACCCTACATCTTGGACCTCCTCCGGACCTTCCCACCCGATCTTAACTTCCAGTTTCATGAGAGAGAGGAGTGTAGTGTGGAGGTGCCAGAAGAGTGTAAGAGCTTTGGATACCCACAGCAGCACTGTCACAGTCTGGCCAGCCTCAGACCTGAGCTTGTAGAAGCCTTTACCCATCATAGGTGAGGAAGAGGAGATGTGGAATCCCTCTGGATACAAATGCAGCTACAAATCAGAAGAATTGATAGCGCTTTGGAAATGAAGAATCGTATACTATTCTTCTTATCTTGCTTTCCTGTTTCAGATTTAAACTTTATTCCAACATGGTGTCCCAGGGGCTCATCAAACTGGAAGAAAAGAATAAATCCAATGAAGACTCAATCAGTAAGATGAGAACAAGGGATACTGAAACAGTTGGTGTCATGGGTCAATGAGATCATCTTAATATAGTGAGACAAGAATATCCGAATGATAAGAATACAGCTGGAGAATTTAGACTGTTGCACATAGAAATTTGGCAGAGGAATGCAAAGAGACAAAAGCAAAGGCAGGATGTGTGGTGATAAGACATGTGATCATACATGTATTTCTATTTTCATATCAAAGTGTATGTATGATCACTAGTTTTCAATCACATAACATGATCTCCATCAGCAGGTGGAGTTTGATTTGGTTGTCATGCGTTAGAAATGTTCAAGCATTCCGTTTTTCTAGGCACTTCAGTGACTTCTCATGTTTAACTAAAATTAAAAGGTTGGATGTTCAGTCCCAGTGGGGCATGAAACTCAGTCTGTTAACTATGTGTTCCTATAAAGTTGCGCTCTTTAATTTATATTATTTGTGTTTTATTGAAATTACTTGACTGCACATTTATTTTGTTACTTTGTGCTTTACCACAAACTTGTTTGCAAATCAAGATTTTACATTAAAAAAAATTGAATGATTTCTTCAAATCGAATAGATTGTTAGAAATTATTCTACCCAACAGTGTAAAAATTGTAATTCCACCTTAATTTGCTGCCTAACTAATAATTAATGGCCTAAAAGTGACAAACTAAATGAATTTGCTTGTATTTTGTCGGCTCTGAATACTTTTATATTTCACTTGCACAGGATTTGAAGAGAGAGACGTGATCAAGAACTCGTGTAAACCTGTCGGATCAGTGAACGACTCCTGCGTTGATATCCACTTCAATCCTAACGTTTGTTGTCCAGGTATTGCACACATTTATGTGCACAGACAGTCATGCATGTGAAGTGAGTTTTGAAAACTGGGCTTAGTTTGAACTGTGAGTCTTTGATTCAGGTGTTCGTTTCCCTTCTGAGTGTGCCGCTGAGGTTCAGAGGCAGAAACTGCTGCTGTGGGAAATGGCTGCTTTTCTGCTGTCCAGTCAGATTCCAGCAGTGGTGAGTGTTCTATGGATCAATAATGTTCTGATCTATCATATGTGTACGAAATTTAAGATGATATCTATAATTATACTGCTGTGTGTCTGTGTGTGTGTGTGTGTGTGTGTGTGTGTGTGTGTGTGTGTGTGTGTGTGTGTGTGTGTGTGTGTGTGTGTGTGTGTTTATGTGTGGTAGCTGAGGGACTGTTTCGACCACACTGCTGCTCCAATGGATGGAGGTACCCTGACCACGGTGCTGCATCAGTGGGGTGTGAACATACGATATCTGGGCAGCCTGCTGGAAGAGCTGGACAGGATGGAGGAGAGAGGGAGACTCAGCCACATACAGGTAATTACTGTACCTGTTACAGAACCCACTACATGTATTTCAGGTTTCCTACCTCTTGCTCTGAAGTTTACTTTTACAACAATAATATTCCCTCTTAAATCACATTCTTGTCAGGATACTAAAATTTTGTGAATCAAATGTTCCTTCATAGAGAATTTGTGTCAGTGAGGTCATGACGAGAAGTGCCAAACACATCTTCAGGATCTATCTACAGGTGAATTCTAAAATAATGATAATTAAAATACATTAAAATAATATTTTGCTTTCCAGCATGAATTTTCTGATGTAAGTTTTTGACTCTTTTTCCCAGGAGGTGGAGCCTGCAGCGTACTCCTCCGCTATCAGTCACTTCCTAAACTGCCTCCTGGGCTCCTCCTCATGCTTCCCTGACTCCTACTCAGATGAGCTACTCTCTCGTCGTAGGAGTCGACGCCGACGGAGCCATGGGAGTAGACTGGCCTTGTTTGCAGATAGTGTGTGGGCTAAACTGACCCCCAGTGACCTGTGGGCCAAAATCAGGACTGAAGCTCGGGATTATTACCACTACACAATACACAGGTGTGCGTGGTGTATATGTGTGTGTGTGTGTGTGTGTGTGTGTGTGTGTGTGTGTGTGTGTGTGTGTGTGTGTGTGTGTGTGTGTGTGTGTGTGTGCGTGTGTGCGCGTTAGGATACGCATTAAGACTTTACTACATCGTCATCCTCTCTGTGTTCAGTGAAAGTATAGATGAAGAAATAGAAAAACACAGCCTTCAGAGAATCTCCCTATTGAGAGAGTTCAACATGAAAACGGGCGTCCAGGTCAGACATCAGCATGATTCTTTTTTTTACCAATTCCAATACTATTTGAATGAAGTTGATTGATAGTTGTCCACCTCAGTAATGCTTTGAATGGCCGAGTCTACTTCAAAGACATTTTCCACCATTTTTACCTCAGATTATTTTGTCTCAAGGACTGTTTTGGCCAAACCACCAACTTAGACAACGTTACACCAACACATTATCAAAAGTTAGCATCTGCAACAAAAATTTTTAATACTTTATGAGCTTTTTTTATTTACAGAGGAAATAAAGAAATCTGAACCACTGTGTTTTCACACTTAGCCAGAAGTGATAATCAAGCATTGAATTTTAAAAGGTAAGACAGGGCTCACCATTCACTTGTAATCTACATCCACACCACTAGATGTCCCTGAATGCCACATACTTGAGCTTTAAAAACTGAGTATGTATATTTATAGCTTGAGGCTTCCTAAGTGCTAAATTATCTTGTGAGGTTTGAAAATACAGCTGCTCCCAACTGCAGTTCTCTGTACCCAGGTGCAACTGAGAGATTACCTGTTTGAGTCTCGACACAAGTCAGTGTTTGGTGAGGAAGACGTTGTCAACATGTTTCCTGTGGTCAAACATCTCAGACCTGCAGAGACAGATGCTACACAGCTTGTGCAACATGCACAGCTGGCAGTCCAGCAGGGTGAGACCATTCTGTCACTCAGTGCTGACATACAAACAGTTAGAGTCACTGTTCTGGTATTTAACACGACGTAGAAAGTACCTCACATTTAATTAAGATTCCAGCAGGTACCATTAATCAACATCTTGCCACAGCAGAGACACTTTGATCATACTTTCAAACCTGATAAATGAAATCATTCATGAACATCATGCATGTGACGATCACTTGATAAATTTTGTACATTCACATCCGCGAATGCAGCAGCAGCATTTATGTTTGTTTCAGGGCTCCTCAAAGATGGCTATGAGTTGTTTAGCCAGGCCCTGACTCTGTTCAGCAGCATATATGGGGTCCTGCATGAGGATGTTGGTGTCTGCCTGCGTCTCCTGGGAAGGCTGAGCTACATCATGGAAGAATATGCAGATGTAAATATGCCTTACAGTACACTGATATCATGATTACTTCTACCTAGCCGGATTCCAGATTCCTGATTCATCACTAGCATCTTAACTTTGATTTCATGTATCACATGTTTTACCTGGATTATGCAATGGACAAAAAAATATGAAAATGTGATGTTAGTTCTCATTTATTTTACCGTGTCTCACAGGCGGTCTGCCACCAGGAGAAAACCACTATGATTAGTGAGAGAGTACGAGGTATAGATCATCCACAGACCATCCAGGATTATGTGAGTTCCTTTTCCTTCTGATCAGTCTACAGAGAATTGAACAATTAGTTACCTTTGTTATTGTTAAATTTCACATGAAGAAATATCTCTCCTATATGCCATTAAGACTCACCTAGCCCTCTACTGCTTTGCTGGCGGCCAACAAGCAACCTCCCTACAGCTGCTTTATCGAGCCCGGTACCTCACCCTGCTGGTGACCGGAGAAGATCACCCACATGTTGCTCTGCTGGATGTAAGCAAGAACTCATCTGCAAAATTCTGCGTTATGTCTTTAGTTTTTATTTAAAAAATGTAAATGCTCTTAAAATGCTCTATGCATTATATACATTCCTAAGACAGTCTTTTGCAAAATGTGAGAAATTGGTGAGTTAAGAAATTCAGAATGCTGTAGTCTAAACTAATCAGCAGCATCTTTTCAATCAAACAGTCCTCTTCATCCTTTTATTCCATTCCTCCACACTCTAGGTATAATGTACTTCAATTAACTGGAAATGCACATAATCAGTGACAATGCTCCAGATTCACGAATTAAGTACTGCCACATTTAAAAACGAAACAAATAATTTTGGGGGTAATTTCTAAGCTGTTAAACATTCTGGATAAGAAGTTAGAAGCACGTATGTCATAAAACTTACACATTGTCACCAGGCAATGCTTCTAGTCTTAGCTACTTTTCATAAAAATCATCTGTGAAGGTATGTGTCATGCTCCACTCTCTTAGAGCATGGTGGGTCTGGTGCTTCATGGACTGATGCAAGACGAGCTTTCCCTGAAATTCCTTCAGAATGCTTCAATGTTAACCTCAAAATACCACGGTGCCACATCCCTGAGGCATGCACACAGGTACAACAGCTTGTTACTTTCTGTTCACACATTCTCAGAAGAAAGCAAAAGGGAAAATCAACAATCTGAGCAAAAAACAGAAATGTTTTGGATTACATATTTGTTATCTTCATTTATTTCCTTCAGAATAAAGTGTCCTTCACATCTGTGCCTCGATCTTCTCTTTTGTACAGCCATCATCTGCTGGCGACTGTTTATGAAAGTAAAGGAGAGTTCCAGTTAGCTCTGCAACACGAGAAAGAGGCTTGTGCCATATATAAGAAGCAGGTGTGCTTTAAAGATTGTAAAATGTTTTTGATAGAGGTTGAACACTTTGCCTGACAGATTTCATTGTTTCTCATATGAAGGCTGGTGAGGACCACAAAAGTACGAAGGAGAGTTCAGAGTATCTGAAGAGCCTCACTCAACAGGTTGAGAGCCTCAGGAAAGCCATCGACCATATCTACAGTAACACACCGAGTGCCTGTATTTTCCCTCAGAAGGTTCGTACATTCTTTGTAATTAGATAAAAAAAGGCTTGCAAGCATTCTGGCTGTGTGATGCTGTATCTTACCTGTCCTCCACAGCTGTCCACACCAAGCCTTCCCACAGTCCTTCACCAGCTCAACCTGACATGTGGCGTAAACCTCATTCCTCAGGGGATCATCAAAACAATTCAAACTAAGAAAAGTCAAAAATAACTGCTAATATAGTGGTTGTAACATTAATCTAATATATTAGTACATTAAAGTAACATTTCATCTCATATACTGTATGTATTATAAGTTCTCATTAGTGCACAAGAAATTTCAGATTCAGGGTCTGAGTCAGAAAGAATGTTTCTACTGTAGGAGCTGGTAAAAGATTTGAGAACTGCACAGAATTTGGATATGCTTTATGTCAGACATGTGAAAATGACAAGGGAAAATGACAAGGGAAAGTAAAATCTGTTAAAAGTAAAGGTGTTAATTAGTATTTTGCCCTATTTTTGGATGACAACTAGAGTATATCCAAGCAGCAAACTGGTGCCGCAAACCCTTTAGGAAGAGGATTTTGTTCTGTTCTGCTCTGGTCTGTGTAGGGCTGTATGTTGAAGAAGGCTGCACAATGCATACATAATGCCTACCAGCAGCCAGAAAAATATGGCATCGATCAATGAGATCTGCAAGCTGTAATTCTGAAACTTTTTTCGCTGGAAAACATTATTAATCATTCATGCTAAATTAAGATATGTACTTATTTTTATATACATGTATATATATATACATATATACACACTGTATACATGTAATATATATATATATATATATATATATATATATATATATATATATATATATACACACAATATATGGGAATGATGTTTTTGATGTTTTTAAAATGGTGTTATTAAAATCGGCATTTTAATCACATACTGTCTTGCAATCACCATTGTGTCATCTTGCTTTTATACTTCTCAGAATATTATGTGCTTTGTACTCCAAATATACACCTTTAGTCCTGTAGTACATTTATGTAGACATAGTACACAGCATATACATGAATGTAAAATTGCCTTTTGTATGTATTCTTTTGGACTGATTCAATCAATTAATTTAAATCCACAATATTCAGGACGCTGCTGGGAAACAGTAAGCATGAGTGTCTTCTGACGTCATTCCACGAGAACAGATCAGATCAACGAGTCACAGTAATGAGTCACTGTGGTAGAAATGGGTGCATTAGATTTTGACCGGATGCTGCTGTAAATGATATTGGTGGAGTCCCTGAACCAGCTCCTGACTACAGTAATCGGAGTGTGATGTAGTTCATTTAATTTGGCTACAAATAATTAATATTTCAATGTAAGTTCATGGCTTTCACCCACTAATTCGAAAATGTACCTATACAGAAATGTAAAGTTTTTATATATTCTGATATCCTGTATATTTTACTTCTATCTGAAACGATGCACAGCGCGCGCTCCCGCTACCTCAACGTGCGCGCGGCCGATATCCAATTGCGACCGTTACCCGGGGCCGGGCAAGTGCGGCGGTACCAGAGAGGAGAAAAAAAATGACTGATCGTGCCGGTTGATATGAAAAGTCATACTACCACATCCGAACTAGGCTTACCCACTGCGTGATTAGACAAGGCAAGGGGACATGAGAGTGACATTTTATCTGAGGGTAAGTTAGTCATTTTGGCATGTGTATGTATTTTTGTTCTGGCACTTCGAAGGACTTATTTTTGACGACGAATTACCTGCAGTGTCTGCGTTTTCCCGTTCCGATCTCAAAATGGCGGAGAGGCCCAATGCTAAGCTAAGAGGTAAAGTTGGAATTTACTAGAGCATCGGCTGAACGTTAAAATTATCAAACTGCAATCATCTGTCATCTAAGTAGAACGTGGTTGCTGCCGAAACGAAGGTAATGCTCTTCTTTTACAACGCGTGATATACATGAAGACACTTGTTGTGATCCTAGCTGAAGCAGCTAGCTAGCATTAGCTGCTTCTATATATGGACGTTCTGAGGGGACGAGCTAACGTGGTACGTTA
Organism: Antennarius maculatus; assembly: GCA_013358685.1. NCBI lineage: Eukaryota > Metazoa > Chordata > Actinopteri > Lophiiformes > Antennariidae > Antennarius > Antennarius maculatus. The sequence continues at coordinate 15,629,145 of CM023617.1, read as the reverse complement.
ACCGGCTAAGCTATCTTAGATGCTGTCAGCTTGTTGTCGTATTTCCCAAAACAGTTCTACAAAATATTTCGGTGTTTCTGGAAACTGCTATAATCAATGTCTTATTCAAATTGTTAACATTAATTATTGTCGATACCTTAAAATGAATTAAAATAAAAGAATATGTTGTATTGGGGACTAACAGCTAATAGCCATTATCATCAAACTTGTTTAATATGATTTCATTACCATCGCGCAAGTCATACGTTTCTAGTGTAACCTTGCCAGTGTTTTATTTTGATTGAGTAACATTGGTGTTAAGCTACGTTTCTGGCGCAGACCAACGCCCTTTGTGTGTCTTCGTAGTGTGTGGTATAAATCCAGCCTGGTGAAACTGACAGCTTCAATTGACGTCTACGTTATCGTATGCTAAGCTAGCGTTAGCTTGGAAGGGCGTTGCTGAGCCATTGCTGCAACTTTGCCCTTGTGGGCATCGAATCTTGGAAAGGCGTCACCCGACGTGAATTTTGAATACAAACCAGGTTCTTCTAAAAACAGTGCATCCGTAAGCGAGTCTCTGTTCTTCACATGCACTTTATCAGATCCAAAACAGTAATGTTATTCCCCTCGAGATTTGAGGAATCACAGCAAGGGTTGAGTATAGAGAGGAAAGATTCACTACGGACCACTAATATTGAAAATTATAACCTAGATTTATCGTGAAATGTGCTAAATTTTTGGTTTCTACAATCCAAATTAATGCAAATGTGCATTTGTGTAGAATTTCTCATGAATATGTATTTGATCATTTTTAAAAAAGCTCCGATATGTGAAAGGTTTGTTTACTACAAATTGGTATTATGAGAATTAACCATTAGTATTATAATACTTTTAAGTGAGTGAATAGGGTCAGATTGGTAACACCTTTTCATGTCTTGATGTGTTGTCACTGTTTTGTCACTTCCTGTGCATGTCTTGACTCATGCGCACTTGTTTTAGATAATGGTTGACAAACAGTGGGTTTAGTTTGTGTCATTGGGGGCTAGTTTGGCCTGAAGGTTAACACTTTTGGGAGTCTTTTTGCAGCAGCTGGACACAGATAGAGCAAGATAACTGATTAAATTTGTGACTTGAATTAATGCCTGTGGCTGTTGTTTTCCCCCTATTGTATTGTGTTAGATTTTCATTCGCTGAGTATTCTCAGTCGTATTTATTTTTATTACCTAAATAACATTGTAATCGTAGTAAATGCAGCACACTGTTGAGTCCAGGTTCACTTGTTGCCCCTTGTCGCTGGGCTCAAAATAAAATATGGCCCCACATTGCATTTGGTTATTTCCCAATCAAATAATGCCTATCAAAGGAACATTGTCGTCTTTTAACTGTGCTTTTAAAATCTAACACCAAATGGAAATTATGCTTGTCTCATATGTCTTTATAATGTGTATATAATTGTCATGGCAACAAAACTCTTTGCTTTTTGCTTCAGGTTAAAGTTAAATTAGGTGAGCTTACCAGTGATTCCCTGTTGTGCCAAGTCAATGTTTAACAGCTCACTTTCACTGTGACAGCTCAGTGACAAACATCCATGCATATCATTTTTTCCTAGATGCAAGGCAACTAGTCATTTGACCTATATCATCATGAGAAAACTTTTTTCTTCTACTTCTCCCACACTCCCTTAACTGCCTTTGTTCTTCCTTTCTAGCTAAGGAAGCTCACCCCCTAGCCTGACATGATAGGAGTAATCCATAGGAGACCATGGATCGTGAGATAATCAATTTAGCCATTACATGCAGATAACAAGTTTCAAAGCCTAGAAATTATTAATGATAATTACAAGGAACCCTTGAACGGAGGATGGAAGAAAGTTGATAACCATAGAATTGTATGTCATTAGTATCAGTACTCATACTAAACACTATCTGCTCTCCCATAGCGTTGACCAGGAAACATGCAGTTAAAAATGCAGTTATAATACAATAAGCTTAACTTCCTTACAGGCATCACTTGGCAGTGATAATGAACTTTGTGTCATAACTCTAGTGAATCTATTTGATAGACTAGTTGAAAAAAGGCTCAAAATATGGTGCCTGTTATATTACTTTAATAAAAAGAGTGTTATTTTCTCAATCACTACTCAAATGCCCTATGTAAATTGATGATGTCATTGTTCAAATCTTTAGTACACCATCATGATTAGACAGTTTTGGGAGAAATTCTACGCTGTAATTAGTTTTAGATTTTTTTCTTTTTCCAGAAGTGATGATCCTTATTCATTTGGAGAAGACAAGACCGATGTATGTGCTTATTGTTTAACTCACCGTAGCTTTCTGTTCAAAACACATTTTAGTGTTTTTAGAGGAATAGATGAAATATAATTGCTGTCACAGTCCAATACGGTATCCTGGCGGTCACAGCATTTTTATACAGTCTTTTCACTTTTTTTACATTTCAGTGTGACAACATCTTATCATCTTAAGTTATTTCAGGGGTTGGATTGTTAGGGACTGCTTCCACCACATTGTCGTTTTCTTCAGTGACAGGAAAATTATATTTGCTTATTATGTTTACATTCTCAGTGACCCATTATTCATACATATATGAATAATATTCTGTCACTTATTGCTCATTGTTTTGTGGCCCATCTCAAATACAGCAGTATTTAAACTAGGTTTCTTTTTTTGTATCTGTGCTAGGGATGATAAAGTGATAAAGTTTCTTTGCCCTGATCCAGATCCCAGTCAGTTTAATATTGGGTATCTGCGTACACAGAGCCTTATTCACTTCATAGATCTATTGGAATACCACTAATAGCAGTTTGTCATGGGTATATTTCGATAGCCTTTAAAATTAAATATTGATATCACTTAATTGAATACTTATGTCTACAATTGGAACTAGAATTGTTTCATGTTTATTAGGTTTATTACCTTAATGTTTTATTTATCCTCTGTTTGCAATGACTAAATCAGACAAGTACAGTTTAAATAGTTCAGCACAACAGATTCTTTTGTATGACTTCTTGCAGATTTTATGCCTATTCAGAAACCAGACACTGGTTTCTGAATCTTTTTTCATAGACAATGACCTCCGGACCTCAAATATTTTGTCTATGCACTGTAACCACCTTCTTCAAATTCCACCAGGCACCTTCTATGAGATTCAGGTTCTGTGGCTAACCTGAGAATGTTGTAGGACTTCTTCTAAAACAAGACATTAACTCTATGCTGTGGTTAATTTTTCTTTTTCATACTAAAATTCTGCACAATAAGTGCATTAAACACATATTGCACGTGAAGTACTGCACACTGTAGGAAAATGTTTTTTTAAAAATCAATATTTCCTTGATGGAATGTCATATCTGGGGTCCAGCTTTTTAACATGCTGTTTGAAGTTAGCTTTCTTCACCATTTAGATTAACATCATATCTTTTCCCAAACAAAAGGTGACTGCTTCGGTGATGTCTTTCCAGCGTTTGCGTCTGTTGTCATATGGAGTACAACTCATCAAAGAGGTGACGTCATTTTAACCAGTGTGCTTTGTTTTGGACTGTGACTAGCATTAGCTGCTGAGCTCGTCTCTCAAGCTTTTACACATGCCTTGTATTAGATACTGTGCTAGGTGCTTCTGTCTGAGGTTGTGAAAACAATTCATTTGATACAGTGCAATCTTCTTGCACTGCTTTCATATTACCATGTTTTGTTATGTATCTGTTCTTTTGGGGATTAACTCTTTTAACTTCTTTCAGACATGCTTGCTCTCCACCACCGGTGTTTTTAAAGTCTTGTGTTGTCATCGTAATCGTATGTGGTGCGCTGTGTAAGCATCAGTGAAATGTAAGAAATTCAGAATACCTTTTTTTTAATCTTGTGAATATTTGTATCGGTATTCTCATGGAGAATACAATATGGCCCACACTTAATGGCAAGATGTTTTCTTGTAGGATTTTTGATAACAGAATACATCTTAATAGTTTTGAGCTGATTTTTCTTGTGCTTTTTGGAAAGCAGTGGTATTTGTCTTGGAGTTTAGGGCATTGAGTTTAGGGATGAGGGTTGCAAAAGAGACTGCTATTTTAAAAATAAAAGCTTGGTGACAATTGACCACTCCCCTCCAACATGCACATTAAGGAGAGCTAATTTTTCAGCATGCAGTAAACAATTATGCAGCTCATGTGCTATTATCATGTGGCTTATAAAGTCTGTCTAGATTGTGAAAACCATTACCTCCAACAGGCTGATAGGAAGATTATTATTTGGTAGAATCTTTGAGGTGATTGCCATAATTTGTTCTGTGTGTCTAACATCACACTCTTTCAGTGACTTGTCAATGCCTTGTTTTGTCAGAACTAAACATGTCATTGACTGTTGATGACCCTCCTTCTGCTGGGTGCCTCACTCTCAAATGATCCTGCATTAGCTGTGGTAAACTTGTGTAAGATAATTGTACCTTTACTTCATTTTCTTTGTTGTTATTAAACGTGTTCACCACCAGACTATAATTGCATCCCGCTTCAAAGCGGTGATTTATTGTAATTGTCAATGTTCTTGTGTTCATCCATCCGTTCTTCCGTTCGTATGTCCACCAAATGTCTTCGTAACCGTTGCAGATAGAAAGATGAAACCAAAAGCACATTACTTTCGAGGCAAAGGAGATGAAAATTAGATGATGGCCTTGACCTTGAGAAAACTAGGTCAAGGTCAGATTTCAACTTTTGTACACTCAGGAACCAGAGAAGATAGAAAGATGATAGAGGAAGGCCAGTGTGAGTAAGACCATAGATCAAAGCTAGTGCTTTGATCAGTGACAGTAGGTCAGAGCACTGGTTTTGATCTTTGACCTATGCAAGTAGGTCAGGGTAAAATTTAGAATTCAGGGGTGTCGTGAGATGTTGCAGTCTGTGACTGCATTGGTTCTTGTTGACTATATTGCCATGGCTCTATACATTTCTGTCACTAGGTTTGAATGTTTTCTTGAAAAACCACTTTGTGACTTTGCATTGAAAAATACCACAGGTAAAAAAAGTTTTGTATCAGTAAAATAATATTGTATCGGGACTCAATATATTGCTTTCTGCTGTATTAAGAAATCAACTACAATGCAGTTTTTTTTAACTTATCGACCCTGTTATCTGTGTTTGTTGCAAGGTGCCATTTAACACTTCACACATCAGGTTTGAGAAGGACGAATGATACACAGGTATACATATGCTTCGTTGAAAATGAGGGTGTTACCTCTTTTGTTATTAGCAAAGGTCAATTTTTAAAATTTAACCTAACAGCTTTTCATTTTAGCTGCTGTTGGATGTTGCCTCACTTGATGGTAACATCACAGCCACTAGTTTATATCAGGTGTTGCTATTTAATGTTTATTTCTGGAGAGACCTGATAGGCCAAAATGAAGGGTGGCTTGTTGTTCCAGCAGTGTGTTCTGTGCACATTAATGTCTGTCTGAACTGTCTAAAACAAAATTTACAAACTATGTTGATAACTTTACCACCTTAAAATACAAATGCTTCTATATCTACACTGTGCTAAGGCTGCAGAATCAATAGAATTTTAATTACAGTCACTGTTTTCAGGGGTGGCACGATGGTGCAGTGGGTTGTGCTGTTGCCTCTCAGCAAGAAGGTGTGGGTTTGGTTCCTTTGTCTGCAGAGTTTGAATGTTCTAACCGTGTCTGTGTGGGTTCTCTTCAGGTTCTCTGGCTTTCTCCCACCTCCAAAAACATGCAGATTTGGTGAACTCGTCTCACCAAATTGTCCGTAGGTGTGAGTGTGAGTGAGCGTGGTTGTTTGTCTTTTGTGTGGCCTTGAGATGAGCTGGCGCCTCATCTGGAGTGTACATCGCCCGTAACCAACTGGGATAAGCTCCAGTAGCATGACCTGCAAGGCAGATAAGTGGCTGTAGACAACATTACGATCATCTTCCCACGATTAAAGTACCATGATCAAAAGATACTATGTTTAAAATGCATACATTGCCCAACTTATACTCGAATACTCAGGTGTGATCACAACTGTTCCCTTCACCATGCTACCTGTGCAAAGTCCCTAGATGCTGTCTGTACAAGTAATGTAATGTTCAAGTATCATTACTGTAATAGGCAGCAGGTAACAGATCACCACCTTTTCATTGGATTTTTTTTTTTATTCAGGTCCATTGATGTTAACCAAGACCAAATGCTCTGCAAAGAGTACTTTTTGAGTTCTGTCTGCACAGCAACACAACTAACATTGACTACAGAAGTTAAAACACAGAAGTCTAAAAATTGAGCTGGCTACAGTTTTGGGGGCATGACGTCTGAAACAAATTAGATTTTCCTGATATGCTTTTGAAGACATTTGAAGTACAAAAATCTAACATGACATTATTCAGTAATGTGAATTCATTCATTAAGGATGATTTTAAATAACACATCAACTATGTATATTTACATAGTTGATGTAAATCAGTGACGTCAACGCACCTTTGCAGCTGTAGAATAATTCATTATCAACTCCATCATTCTTTACAGCAGCAGACAGAAGAAGACAGCAGAAGAAGACAGCTGCTGATGACATATTTGAGTGGCTTGTTGAGTTGCTTCACATTCCAGCCCAAAAGCATGAGTAATTTATTGAGTGACTGTTAAAAATTTTAACCGTGTGTGATTGTTTTGCACTCTGGAGCTCCCAAAGTGCAGTGTCCACACGTGATCGAATACTTTATGTATGATGACACAGCAAACCTTATGGCTGTCCTGATTATTTGCAAATTCAAAACCATCACCACGAGTGGACTCGGTGCTCATATGGTCTCACAGGATAGAAACAAACCTCTTTTCACTTCATTCCCTTTCAAATTAACCTGATAAACCAGACTTTGAACCTGCCTTCATGATTTATGCTTCATATTTGCTTTACTTGTTTATTTTGCATCTGCTTTTGACTGCATGTTCTTTTGAATCACTCCATAACTACATTTGCAGATGAACCTGATAAATGCAGGACTTTGTTGTGTAAAAGCGGAAGTTTTCTGTTTGGTCAAGCATCTATTTTTAAATCTCTATGCTGCTAAGCTACTGTGGAATCACTGATGTCCCATCACCTCAGAACAGTCGTTGTGTTTGCAGGTAGAAAAATTTGTTCTGTTGAGGGCACTTCAAGCTAGTCCCTTGTTAAGGAAAGGAAATTCACAGTTGCTCATCTGTAAAGTAGAAATGCAGAAACATAATTTCAGTAAACAGTAAAGTATACAAGTAAAGTATACAAGGTACGAAGACTGATCCTGGGAAATGGTCATAGAGACAGCAAACAAAAACAGAAGGGATGACGAATGTTGGAACTGCCACAAAATACACTGATAACGGCGGCACGCATTTGTTTGTATCTCTGAATGTTTGAATGTATGTTGGGGTCTACCTGTATTTTTATTTTCCTGAAGTGCTGATTTGCATTTGGAAGCAGCAACTAAAATCGATTGGTTGCACAAGCGAGCACAATTCACCAGACTGTGTATAGACAAGGTTGGCTGTGAATGTTCCATCTCCCTTTTTGTTTTAGCCATCATTCAGTCTCTTCTTTACGTTGCATTGTCAGCTACATGGAGGACTTGTGGTCACTATCATTTAGAAACAAATGCATGCACACTCACGCACACGTGTGCACACACATTTTAGGATGTCTGGTCTAGTTGCTAAGAAGCTTTCGGGTTGTTGTGGCCTCAGGTGCCAGTGTTGTTGAAGCTCAGGAAAGTAATGTCTCATTAGCTTCCCCGGTCCCTTAGTGACATATGATTTGTCAGCGAAGGCTGTTAATCTGTGCTCTTTTATTGGGATGGTCACATCATCTCACAATAAAAAATAAAAAAATCCCGACAAATTATTGGCAACACAATTGTTGCAAAGTCATGAAGCATTTGTAAAATTGGCTGTTGCATTTTTTAAAACAATTGCTTGCTCAAGTAACCCTCAGACATTCAGATCAAGTGTGTGAAATACTCAGTATGTTTTTGAAACGTTTGTGATATATTGTATATTAATGTTTGTCATAGCAATGGAGGGTCAGAAGATAAGAAATGAACAAGATAACAAATGGCTCCTAAAAGGTGTTTTTCCAATTTTTCTTTCTTTATCAGGTGATGGACAAATGATCTGATCAGTGAACTTTGGGCCAGTGAACACTTGGGATTCCGTCTTCTGACACTTGATTGGCAACAGTTCCTCCGGTTTGTAGGCAAACTTTTCGCCGCCTGTGAATTTTTAAAGGAAGATCATCAGAGGGACCAAAACTTATCCCCTCCACACGTTCCAGCCAGAGTTCCCCAGCACTTCACCCTCATCTCCCCAGGAGGGAGAAAACAGCAACCACCATGGTGCTGTCACAGAGACAACGAGATGAACTGTGAGTTCCTTTATATAAATATGTTTGTATATATGTTGTAAATATGTTTGAGTTTAAGGTAAATCTGGCTGCACTGAGGGCCTTGTGTTCAGAGTCCACAGCAGAATCAAGGTTCAGTCAGGGTTACAGTTTTCAGGCAACCAAAACCCTGAAGCTGCAGCCTACATTTAGCACTGATATTCGTGAAATATTCAGCCTTCCGATAAATAGCTGTTTCACTTCATGTATTCTGGGTATCTTTGCCTTAGTCAACTGAAGTTTTTTACAGGCTGTGGCATTTCATGATATTAATAATAAATGAATGTCCTTTTGTTGCAAGGTAATAAATTCTGAATAATGTTTTGCCATTGGCATATAAAATTGCACATACATGAGTACTTTAGGTTTAGATGAGATATTTACTAGCATCTATGGGATGCTAATCTGTACTTAGTGACAATTTAACAGCTGGAAATTTTTAAAATTATTTTTACTCCACCATTTACCAGAAACCGGGCTATAGCAGACTATCTCCGCTCCAATGGATATGAGGAGGCCTATTCCACCTTCAAGAAAGAGGCAGAGTTAGACATGGTAAGGAAAGCAAAAAAAAAAATCTAAGCAAATGACAAAAACTTAGTGTACGTTCACTTGTTTCAAGATGTCTTTTCTCCTTTCATAGAATGAAGAGGTAGATAAAAAGTATGCAGGACTTTTGGAAAAGAAATGGACCTCAGTCATCAGATTACAGAAGAAGGTAAGGTCCACGCTACTAGTTTGGCATTTCAAATTTGGCTAAGATGTTTGTATATTTGATGTATGAAGTAGAGTAGCACTGTGGGTATGGAGTGTTACTGACGTACATGAACAGCAACATTAATGAATTGTTTCTACAGTTGTGTCTGGTTTTAATTTGGGGGGTAGGAGTATTCCCTTGTTCTTCTCAGGGAAATGTTAGAATCTTAGTGTTAGAATATAATAGTCAAAAGCATGAATGAATGTGTTTAGAGACATTGTCTAGATCACAGAATATTCTGACTCCTCTGCTTCTTGACTTGCTGCTCTGACCCAGGTAATGGAGTTGGAGTCAAAGTTGAATGAAGCAAAGGAGGAGATGACACATGGAGGGTCTGTGGGTCAGAAGAGGGACCCCAAAGAGTGGATCCCCCGCCCCCCAGAGAGATACTCCTTAATTGGGCACCGCGCTCCTGTCACGCGCGTCATCTTCCACCCTGTCTTCTCTGTCATGGTCACAGCTTCAGAGGATGCTACCATCAAGGTGAGTGCTTTTTAAAAGGGGTGTATGCATACCCATGTTTACAGTGTTGATGAAAAAATGGGGTAGAAACGCTGCATTTTATTGTTTGTGTTAGATGGGATTATACTCAGCTTACCTGAGCTAAATGAAATTGTTCCTGGCCCTGCTGGTATGACATTACTGTGACAGAAACTGTCTGAAAATGTGTGTGCGTGTTTATAGGCTGTATGTATTTTGTTTTTGTTTCTTTTTTGGAATTGTGCGTTACTACAATTTACTAAGGTGCTTTAAAGTTGATGATAACCAGCGGAGCAGCAAGAACACCAATTTTTTTTTTTAATACTAGACAGACAGCCCAAGTGAGGTTTGGAATTGTCCAGACTTTTTGTATCTATGTTCAAATATTGTAATATTTCTTCTACTGCAAGTGTAACTTTGAGACCGTGTCTCCAGAAGGAACATTAAAGCACAGTGACGCTTTCAGGCAACAATTCATACGTAAAATCAGTGATCGCTGTAACTGACGACAATGCAGTCTGACCCTTTGGATCAAAGCTGGACTGCAGATCTGAGTCTCTTCTCTCTTTTTATCCCCAGCGCCACCTTCTTTTATCCTTCGCCTCTCCCTGTTTTGCCCCCCTCCTCTTTTTCTCCACCACAAACAAAGCCAGGAGGCAGATATAACAATCGATATCCGGACATTCATCATTTTGTGCCCAAAGCACAACTTCAAATTTCTGCTGTTGTTTAGTGTGAGGGATTTTGGATAGAGGCGTTTAAGTTTTGAATGTTGCTCATGAAACTATCAGAGTATCTCCCATTGAATCGACCTGTTGATGTTTTGGAACGTTCATGAATATTATTTTTTCCTTTTTTATTCTGAAAATGTAACTTTTTCTCAGACGCTCAACAGGACGACTTGAATAACTGTCTTTAATGAAGGCACTTTTGTTCCTGATCCTGAGCCTCTCACTCTTGTTTTTTGTTCTTTGTCGCTGTTCATCACCATGGGGACGGTGATGCTTGTGTTGTCAGAGGCAGTACTCCCAGAGCATGGTACCTTGGGAGTAATCCAAATTAGATTATTTTGCAACCTGTGCATTTCCTGGTAATTCTGTTTATCAAACAGTTCAGTCATAGCACCGTGATTGTTGTGATAAGGATTTCTTGAATGATTTCATTTAATGTAACATTTAAAAACATAGTCTAGGCTGGGCTCCCACTATAGAAGGGTCTAATTTCACCCGGAGTCACCCCTGCAAAGCACTCGTTCCTCCCTCTGTATTAGTGTCTTAATGAAATCGTGTAGTGTGTGAAGCCTTGCTATTTTTTTGATCTTGCAGCCTGTACATGTTTAAGAAAATGTGCAGTTAATGGGTTTAAGATGATGATGAAACCGAATTTCATAAACGTAGGATTCTAAACTTACTCTTCCTGAACCTCAAAAAAATCAGTCTGAAAATGAGTTCTTATTGATTTTCCCTTTCTCAACATCATTTATATCAATAAAGCAGCGTTTGCTGTCCGGTCACTAGACTTCCACCTGACAAAGGCTGCTTCGATCACATTTAATTTTATGACTTGACCAAAGAGGGCGTATGGGTTACCCTGGTCTGTACAAACATATATTGGGGTGTGATGACTCCTCAAAAACTGCCAAACAGTTCAGTAAATTTTGCACATGCTTTGTGGGAACCTTATGGGTACACATCTCTTCATTTTGCTTCTTTTCACACATTTTGATGTTTTTGACCCTCTCAGTTGTTGTGCTCACATTCACCTCTGGTAGCAGGTAGACTTCATCCACACCAGCACAATCTGAATCTGACGGTCGTGGGCAGTTCTGACGTCGAATACACATTTTCCAGCTAAACAGCTTTGTTTGATAACTGGGGCAGAGTCAGAGTGAAGTGACCCCCGCTGACTGTCGCTCTCCATGTGTGATTGTAGGTGTGGGACTATGAGGCGGGCGACTTTGAGCGAACCTTGAAGGGCCACACAGATTCTGTTCAGGACATCTCCTTTGACCAGACAGGAAAGCTGCTGGCTTCATGTTCAGCTGACATGAGCATCAAACTGTGGGACTTCCAAGGGTTTGAGTGCATCCGAACAATGCATGGTACAGAGTAACCCAGAAGCACCAGTGATTGTATCGGATTTGATGTAAAATTTGATAAACATTCCAAATTCGTATCAGCGTTATTTAACCTTAGCAGTAAATCCTGTGCCTCTTAACTGTGTTGTCCAGGCCATGATCACAACGTGTCATCTATAGCCATCCTGCCAAATGGTGACCACATAGTGTCTGCCTCCAGGGATAAGACCATTAAGATGTGGGAGGTGGCTACTGGGTAAGTCAGTGGAGTTGAGCTTGTTGTTTTCCCCCTGTTGACATTATTCCTTATCTTTTAAATATTTTAATGTTACCCTCTCCAGGTACTGCGTGAAGACATTTACCGGCCACAGGGAGTGGGTGAGGATGGTGCGTCCCAACCAGGATGGCTCATTGATTGCCAGCTGCTCCAATGACCAGACGGTGCGTGTGTGGGTGGTCGCCTCCAAGGAGTGCAAGGCCGAGTTGCGGGAGCATGAACATGTGGTGGAGTGTATCTCCTGGGCCCCTGACAGTGCCCACCCGACCATCCTGGAGGCCACGGGCTCAGAGGTATGTGTAGGTTGCTGACGGATCTGAATTACACTTGCATTAGGTATGTTTATTTTAGCTGCAAAATTTCTTATAGTTGTTTATAGCCTGAAAAAAGACATCAGTGTGCATTTATTAACTACAACTTTAAAACCGAAGAGAAAATCTTTCACAGATTTTTCTGAGGAGAATGTCGCTTGCTTGATGATGGAATATTTCACAATAGATTACATACTGATTTCAGTGTATTATAACTGGTTAGCTTTTCATCTCATGTGTTTATGATCAGTGTGTCATAAGAATTTAAATAATTTCCACACTTTATTATATTGTTATGAGCTTTATAAGAGTGTTTGCATTTTAGTTTGTGAAAATTCTGCAGCCATGCCAGTGGCTCTGAGGCGTGATGACATATGACAAAATGCTCACAACAACCACGCTAACATGGTTAGTTGGTTAGTATATATATTTGTCACATTCAGCATCATGGTTTAGTGCCGCTGAGGCTGAAAATAATGCTGTTAGTTGTTTGTTCCTTCTCTGACGCCAACGCAATGAGGTGGTGTTATAATGCCTTGGGCTGGTCCAGTTCAAACAATTCACAGAATGTCTTTAGGGGGACTGTCTGAAAGAGGGTACCGTTTGTCACATCTTCACAGAGCAAGAAGAGTGGAAAACCTGGACCCTTCCTTCTGTCTGGATCCAGAGATAAAACGATTAAGATGTGGGATGTCAGCATCGGCACCTGCCTTATGACTCTGGTGAGAATGACTTTCATTGTTGCTACATGTGAATAAGGGGAGTGGTAGGTTAACACTCAGCTCTTCTCAGGTCGGACATGACAACTGGGTGCGAGGGATATCAGTTCATCCAGGAGGAAGATTCATAGTGAGCTGTGCTGATGACAAAACCCTTAGGATCTGGGACTACAAGAACAAACGCTGCATGAAGACCTTGTGTGCCCACGAACACTTTGTTACCTCTCTGGGTAAGATGTCTGTGAATCGACGTACAGTAGTACCTTGTCATACGAGTGACTCGACAGTTTTTAAAGTTACAGTCTATATTTTTGTTTAACATACAAGAGAAAATGTGAGATTCGTGTTGTGCTTCAGGTCACCACAGCTAGTTGGGGGATGGATTCCACATCAGCTGATTTCGCATCTCGTTCTTTCCTACATGTTGTCTGTGGAGTAAAGACATAAAGCTCATGTATTCTCGTGATTATTGCGTTTCTTTTCATACTTTACCATTGTTGACGTAACTTAAAGAGGAAGAGTGGGCACAGCTATTAGGTGAGATTGTATTTTCTTTTTTTCCATAATTTAGGGTGCTTGGGGCTTTTTTACGAGGCTGGAATGGCTTGAAATTATTTTAGTTATTTCAAATGGTGAAAATTCGTTTGAGTTTGACTTAGCTCAGTCATGGAATGAATTAAACTCGTATCTCAAGGTACTACTGTATCTCCTCCTTCTCCGATATATTATCATGTAGCTGCACCCAACTTTCCAAACTAGTTCCAAGCTGAAATGTCACTTTATACTAAATAATCAGTTGTATTTTAAATCCGGCATACCTGAAATGATTGTTAACTCTTTTTTTTTTTTCTTCCAGATTTCCACAAGACTGCTCCCTACGTGGTGACAGGCAGCGTTGATCAAACAGTTAAAGTCTGGGAGTGCCGCTGAAGCTGCCCCCACCTCTTTCCCTGTCCTGCTCCCAACTCCAAACGCTTCCCTAAAGCCTCCCCTCCCCTCTCTCTCTGCACTTCAGCCCTCCCCCCCTCTATCCCGACACCCGGTCCCAGTCCCTCACCTCTCGCACTCCAAACCGTAGCTGACTATGGCACTCTACCTTTCTCGCACCCCCTCCCCGCAAACCCTCACTCTATCCTCCTCCCCTACATCAGTCCAGCCCTGTTAAGTGACTATTGTCCTTTTATGTAAATTATTCTGGATGTAGGGTACGCTTAATAAATGTCACGCAATCTCTGACACATAAACACATTCAAGAAAAACTTAAGAAGTATTCCTTGCATGGTGAATCAAACAAAAAGTTGTATACTGTTAAATTTGCATACTGTTTTCAATATCTCCTGTCGTATCAAAGGTTAAATATCCTTATGTGCTGGTGCAAGTGGATTTTGGCTGACTGATTGACTGCACCCCTCATTCAGGGAGTGTGGGTTTAGTTTGTTTTTCTTTTTGGTTAGTTTTTTTTTTTTTTTTTTTTTTTTTTAATTCTATTCCATGCTTCCATTGTTGTGGCCTGTCGCTGCGTGCATGGTAATAGAGAATGTACAAGGAAAGGTAAGCATAAAGACGGCTAAAGAGTGAGACATTTCCAGGAGAAGATAACAGACTAAAGAAAATACAAAGCAGGTTGTGGCTCCCGAATCAAATCACATGAGGTTCTGTGAGTGAGTGCACGTGTACATGTGTGTAAACATTGTGTGATTGTGTGTTTGTATATTATGACAGGAGAAAATCTGCTGTCCGTCCTCTGGTAGAGGAGAGAGGAGGCAAAGCTTCTCACCCAACGTGTTCATTCATTCATTCATCTCTTTTAACAAAAGTCGCTTTCTAGTAGACACTCACAGGACCTTAATGATCCCTACGCTGCTGAGAGCACAGGCACACGTCCCACAGCAAAAGTGTGTTTTACAGAGAAAAAAAAAGTCTGCTCACCTTTTCAATGAGGTTTGTGTGTGTGTGCGTGCGTGTGTGTGTGTATGTCGGCCCAGAGAACTGCCCGGTGCTCTCTCTCGCTCGCTAGCTCTGCCTTCTTGAACCCACTGAGGGCTCCCTCACGGGATTTTCATTCTGCTTTCTGTGGTCTCACTGCTTTACACACCCATACACTCACAAATGCACATACATGCACAGTAAAGGTTGTGTATCAATATATCTGGATGTCATTGTTTGCGACATAATAAAATTCTGTAAATATAACTTATCTATTTGTGTAATTTTTTTTTTTTTAGGAAAAGTGATGAAAACTTCTGGGCGTTTAAGAGCCTCTTTAATCTTCACATGAAAATATAGTTTTGGATTTGGGAATCTACCTGATTTGAGATGCATGAGCAGAGCAGTTCATAATTTGATAAATCCAGTTAACCTGTCACTACATTACTATGTAGATGTGGCGCTCTGTCATTTAATAATGATTCGGACAGCTATAACTTCATGAGCTGAAAAAATGCTTTAGAAATTGGTCCTGACGACTGAATATCTGAGCAAAGCTTTTAGAAAGAAATGGGTCACCAGACAAAATATCTAACTATTCTAGACTGACTATTAATTATGAATAAGTGACTGGAGCATAGATGTAGATGCCACATCATGTTGGAATACTAAGACAGATTCCACCATAGAAGGGTTCACACAGCCCTTGATGAGGCAGCACAGGAACAGATAAGTTCTGATCTGTTGGTATTATGTGAGATTTGTGAAGAGACGAGAGGAATGTCTTCATCAGTCAAATCAAACTTATGATGTTTATTCCTCAGATACAGCTTGGTTCCTCACAGGACAAACCAGAGAGGCAAAGACATCAAGCACAGTTCAGACCATCAATTATGCACACCTTACCCCTGCGCTCACACAACTGCATTCACCCACGCAACAGTGACGCTTTCACTGTTGCTAGGAGACGATGTGTGCATGCCACACCTTTTTCTGTTATGCAGCTCTTTGGAGGAGGAAGAGAAAAGGGAAAGTGGAAGGTCAGTGTAATAGTGGGATAATGACATCAGGAGCAGAGTATGGTGGGCTGACGCTGGAAAGCTTGACGCATGTACAGACAGTGAGAAGTGGCTTCATGGAACTAATAAAAAGATAATAGCCCTGTCTCAGCCTGCAACTCCCCTTCCTCAGCAGAGGCACTAGGGTAGAAACATTGGCCTACATCCACGCACTGCCACTCATGTCTTATGATCACTTTGTAATTTACAAAGCCGCAAGGTTTGATATTTTCCCTTTTAAGAAAGAAACAAGACAAAATGATGTCAAAGAAAACAGGGCTGCAGAGGCGTTTTAAGACGGGATCAATTCAGATAAACTGGCGTGATGGGGATGTATTGGCAGGCTCCAAGGTCAGCGTTTACAACAATCTGTCTGCAGATGCTTCCATAATGATTCTCCGAGAGAGAGACAAACAGTATAGATTTTCATTTTTCTTCATTTCTTTATAGTTTTGGTATATATTAATAAATACTGAGAGCTGCAAGGTCTGCATTAATATATAGGTTTGTGTGTCATCCCACTGAAGTTTACGTGACCAGCCTTCTAATCCCTGCAAAACCCGAGGCGGATGGAGGGTCAAGGTGAGTTACTGGTTGCAGCGCCCTCTGTTGGTGGCGTGTCAACAGGTCGTGTCAGGAGGTACAAACTGAAGAGAGAAACACTGACGTAAATATTTATTTTATATTCATTATAGACTTTATAATGACAGATAAAATTAGACATTTTGTTTGACTGTCACTTTTTTCCGAGACTTCAATTTCAATTCCTTGTAAAAAGTTGGTTCATCAAGGAAAATGCCAATAAAAATAGAGCTTTTTTAATCTAAGGCAATGATATCCAAGATGTAGGATCGCTATCGTTTAAACGAATAAACTTTGTTGTACTTTTTCTGTATTTCATGCCGGCTGCATATTTCAGGAAAGGTGGATGAGAACATGGTTGACGTTGTGTTACATCATGTTTTCTTTTAAGACCCAGTTAATGTCAAGGGGAAGAGAAGAAACTAGTGCAGTAATTCCTTTTCCTAGACGTGGATCGTAAAGCTTACGCGTCATTTGGAATCCATGTGTTGTTGTTTTGTTTCACGTTAATTTGCTCGTCACGTCCGCACCTCCTCTCACTCTTTATTGATCTCTTTATCGTTCAATCGCGCATGTGTTAAATCACTTTCTCTTCGTGTCTCCTCTTTATGTCCACCGGTGATGCATCGCTCCTAACTGGGTCAGCCCATCCCTGACTCGCATTCCTCCCACCCTCCTTTCCTCTCCAGTCCACCCCTTCCTCCACCCACTGCTTCTCCCAGTATATGCATCCCTATAGGGCTTTTTTTTCATGCAGCTCATGTGCTTGACATGTGCAGTAGCTCTCTCCTCCCCCTTCTCTTTCTCCTCCCCTTTTGCAAGACACCCACACTTGTTTCTTTACATTTTGGGTTTCAGTTTTTTCACTTAGTAATGGTGCAAGATGGTTTGGGCACACGGGACATGATGTGGTAATTGCAGGTCTAATGCATTGCAAATGCCTGTTTTGATTGGCTGAGACAGCCGGACATGGTGATGCGGTGGAAGATACTGTATAGACAGAAAGCTGCCATACAAGACTGTTGCTATGCAGCCATGGATACTCCACATATACCTGTATGCATTAAGCATGCTGTGCAGTGTATAGGCAAACACACCAGTGTCAATATAAGTAATTACACTGCAATTACATCTCCCCTTTGTTCCATCATACATTGATTACATGTGAGACACAGAATGGATGAAGAATCTGTGAAAGTGTTGCTAAAAATAACAATGGAAGTATTCTTTTAAAGCATTAAAATGTATTACTACATACAATTACTGTAACACCAACATAAATATCCATAAGGTTCTAGCTGCCCCTATTTTTTTAGAATACTTGTCCTTTGGAAAAAAAATTGAAAAAAATTTTGGTTTTTAATAATAACGCAATATGTTTCAATAGCTGCTTTTTTTTACAAACAACATATTTGTCATGAAACAGCAATAACAGATTGTATATTTCAGCACACAGCATCCCATCACCCAAATTCACCCGTTTTCTTGTAGACAGTCACTAATCCCTCTTGCAGGTCACAGGTCTGCTGCAACCTATCGCAGTCAGTTAGGGGTGAAAGGTGGGGTTCACCCCGGATAAGAGGCCAGCTCATCACAGGGCTGAAACCGAAATGTTCTCTGAAATATAATCAATTTTGTAGAACTTAGTGTGAGAAGGATACTCTAAGATCACATACTATACACTCTCCAAGATGGAATGTTCCTGTGAATGATAAACAGGGACTAAACTGTTGAAAATCAAAGCTTAACTAGAACCAAGACAGTCACAGACTGGAATATCCGTAAAACCCCTGAATTCAAAATTATACCCGGACCTACTTGCATAGGTCAAAGATCAAAACTAGGGCTCTAACCTATTGTCATTGATCAAAGCATTAGCTTTGATCTACAGTCTTACTCGCACTGGCCTTGTCCCTCATCTTTCTATCTTATCCAGTTCCTGAGTGTACAAAAGTTGAAATTTGATCTTGACCTAGCTTTCTCACGATTAAGATCATTATCTCATTTTCATCTCCTTTGCCTCCCGATAATTTGCTTTTGGTTTCATCTTTCTATCTGCAACAGTTGCGAAAATATTTGGTGGACTAACAAACGGATGGACGGACGGACGAACACACAAACACGGACAATTACAATACATCACCGCTTTGAAGCGGGATGTAATGAACTTCTTGTGTATCTGCATTGCTGTTCCATTAGGATCTACCTTATAAGCAATATGTAAAACTGAAAATTGGCGGACAAGCAAGAATTGCGACATCACAAATTGTATTTCTCATATCAATTTATAAATAATATTTACATGAAAGTAAAAGAAGGAACTGAAGTATCAAATATGTAGCCAGGATAAAACAATGGATGAATGAAGACCTTCGAGTATACATACAATTGTACATTCTATAGTAATTAGATCCTCAATAACTTAAAATTTTTAATCTAACATGTCAAGAACGTATGATTAGTATTATATTATTGTAGCAATAATTGTAATTGTAAGTTAAGTTGCGTTTCCTCGGGTTTCACCTCTCCACCGTTTGACCCCGCCCACCGGTTTTGATTGACAGCTCCGATCCCGAGACAGCAGGGTGGCCAGTCACGCTCTCGCCATGCAAATGAGCCGCGCTCGGGCCGGGCGGGTGCCCATGTGGACCAGCACCATGCCTTGTTGTTCTGAGCGCTGATTGGTCGACGAGCACCCGATTGTTCTTCACGCGCTGCGGGCCAACAGCGAGAACAAAAACATGGCGGAGCCATGACGCCAGAGAGACCTGCCGTTCTCGATTCAGATGAAAAACCCCGACCTCCCAGCGACCGTGTTTCTGTTCGGACGCTTTTAATCAAATGTTAAAACGTTTACCACGGTGACGTTGACGTCCCAGGACGGTCTACATTCCAGCCCGGTGTGGCGGAAGGAGCGGAGCCGCGGCCGGGATTTGACAGGAGCCGTAGTAAGGGGGCGGAGCTAATGTCTGGGAGGGGCGGGCCCTAACGAGAACACGAATCGTCTTGTTGTGTGTATTCCCGTGCTCGCTTCGCCATCTTGTTGCAATCAAATTTTTACGTATCTGAGGATTTACTTTCCGTTCGGCCGGATTAAAAGTCGCCCGTCTGCTTTCAGGAGACACACCGGGGACAAAGAGTCTTGGACGTGCGGCTGTGAACCGTGCACACGGCGCTTCCCACCGGGACACCACCTACCCCTCGGTCTTTTCCTCCTTCCGTCCTGGGCCACCGGGTCGCCTGCCGTGAGGGTTTACGCGCAATGAGCATCGATACGCTTTTGGAGGCGGCCAGATATCTGGAATGGCAAGCCCAGCAACAACAGATCACACGTGGTGAGTGGAGCGCCGCGCCGACACCGAGTCACTGCGCGCTGCGTTCAGAACGGTCTTTACGGTACTGTAGTCCTGTTACCGTTTACCGTTCAGCTGGTGTTTTCAACCGACCCGCCTGGAATTAGAGGAAGCGTTTCTCAAGTATGCGTTTTTGTGCTTGGGCTGGTGCCAAAAACACAGCGAAGTCACGTCAGACTGTGGGTAATTAATGCGCGCATTTGTTTTCCTACAATGCGGAAATGGGCAAAGTTATTTTGTGAACTACTTTGCGCGCTCTTGGGGTGTGTGTGTGTGTGTGTGTGTTTAAACATACAAGCGACTCACCGTACGCGTGTGTGAGAGACTCCGCGCAGGAGTTCCTGTCAGTAACCATTTGTGTGTAATACTCCTATTTAAAAAATACACCGGGCACCATAATGTGCATTATGTGAAAATATAAAAATAAAATGAGTGGAATCTAAAATATGTGTGAATTTCAATTTATTCAAATGACGTGTGGAGTTTTACTTCCCAGCGCTCCGCTATGAAAGCGCCCTCTCAGAATCGATTTGCCCCAGTTTTTTGCCCGTCGAGCCCCGGCAGGGCGGTGGCGAGCAGAGGCTGATCTTTACATAATACCCTGACATTGCTCAGCTATCTCATGACACACACCGGGGCGGGACCTCACGCGCTCCGCACCACGTCTCACTTGTGTTTGTGCGCGCGAACATATCAAATAGTCGCGTGCGTCTGAAGCTCCTGAGCTGTCAATCGAAATAATCACGACAGACAGGAGAAGCACGGGGCAGCTTTTTGTTTCTCTCCTCTGATGACGTGTCAGACCGATCTACCCCCTCCCCCCTACATACTTACCCTACCGCGTGCTAGGGTCCGCCCACAAGTACCACGTGCACCCTGCTCCCCCTCCCCCTTCCCCTTCTAGTTACACGCCAATGCACATACATGCAAACACACACACACACACACACACACACACTCGTTGCCCCGCCCTTCCATTCACATAACTGACAGTGGCGGTTCCAGGGAGAGAGAAGGGGGTAAGTAGGGCATCGTCTCTGCCCCAACCCGCCCCACTCAGTGCAAGAGTTATGTAATTTACTTTTGCATGCATTTGAAGATCTGGACCTTGGTGTGTGTTTGTGTCTGAATTACATTACAGAAGCTGGCTGCTTATTTTATCTACTTGACCTTTTTATGCAGTTTACCCCCAAACAGTCATGTGTAAAAATTTACTCCTAAAAAAATATGGATTATTGTTTTAGTATTAACATTCATTACTGGAGACCAAACTGTTCATAGCTACAAAAGTAATGCTCATAACTGTTTTTGTGAAAAATGATCCTTTGGTTTTCCCCGTTCAGGCCGAATTCAAACCTTGGGTCTTTCTGTTACGTCAGCGTGTTCTGCTCACGTCTGTGTGGGTTTCCTCCAGGTTGTCTTTGGACCATGTCATGGTCCAAAGACATTCAATATAGATGTATGTGTGTGTGTGTGTGTGTGTGTGTGTGATCAGTTGTAAAATGATCGATGGATTTAATTGATTTTTTTATGTCATGGGAAGGTATTCAGCTCTGGAAGTTTTCATCCAGCCCCACATGTTATTGAACATAACGCTCATTAAGAGGAACTAAATGAGATATAAAAGCATGAATAATTGTGTGATCATAATTTTTCCCCTGAGGCAGCAGAGTAAAATTGCAGACTAATATTTTTGTGTTTATTTTGTGGTGACAGCTGTCTCTGAGGTGCCATCAGTGAAAGAAAATCGTCTCATGAAGGTTTTGCAGTTTCGTGTGAGAAAGTGAAAGTGTTGCCTGAAACACGACATGCTGGCATGTAGTGTTTTTTTTAATTTATTTAAGAATGGTGATGGTGTGTTGGTGTCAGGCAGTTTGAGGAATCCCTGGGATCTTCTGTCTGAAGTTGCTGTTACCATGGTAACTCAGGGCTTTCCACATTTCTGTGTGTGTGCCTTCCGTGGTGCGTGGTAATGACTCACTCATAAGTGTGTGTCTGTCTTTGGGTGTGAGTGGGCCTCTGCAGCGTGGGAACGGTCACATCGACCATGTCAGGTTTTAAATCTGTTTTTAGACATACTGCTGCACCTCATGAGGTTTTTCACGTTAATGCGCCAACTCCAGTTGACAGCACAGTCCACTGCTGATGGTCAGATGGAGCCCAAGGTTATAAACATACTCAGCACAGGAATGATCCAATCACAGGCCAGACAGAGGGGTGTTCTCCAATCAGGAAGACACATGCAGAGGCTCAGTGTCTGTGTCTGTTCCCCCTCCCCTGGTCTGAGTCCCAGATGAAGTCATTCTTTGTGTGTCGTGTCCTGAGATGTTCACGGTCAAAAACCTATAGCGCACACAGAGCACGTATGTCTTCCTGCGCCACTGCCAACAAAACCTGATGAACTGTGTGTGTGTGTGTGTGTGTGTGTGCAGTAGATTTTGTATCACTATGATGAGCTCATGAGTTTTTGTATCATTGCACCAGAGCGACGCAAACATGATTGAGATGTTAATGTTGTAATTTTGTCTGAATCCATGGAAAAATACTCCCAGCACATGGAATCATCTGTCCATGAGCTAACTGTCTTTCATTTCAAAATAACTTTTGATTTTTTTTTAAAAAAAGGATCACACCCTTTTCAATGACTCTACATTATTTCAGCCACATATTGACGTCGCTATTTTTCTCTGTTGCCAAGCTGTCACCCTCTTCATGTATATTTTCAGATCTCCCTGATCTGGACTCGGTCCTGTTTGGGTTTGGAACATCAAGAGTTGTGCCAATCTGTATACAGTGGTACCTCTACTTAAGAAATTAATTGGTTCTGGAAGAAATTTCGTAAGTTGAAAATTTTGTAACTAGAGACGCATTTTCCATGCAAGTGCCCTAATCCGTTCCAAGCCTCCCAAAATTCAGACATAAATGTTTTATAA
Organism: Antennarius maculatus; assembly: GCA_013358685.1. NCBI lineage: Eukaryota > Metazoa > Chordata > Actinopteri > Lophiiformes > Antennariidae > Antennarius > Antennarius maculatus. The sequence continues at coordinate 15,606,289 of CM023617.1, read as the reverse complement.
AGCATAAAAATGCATCAAAACATGTAACAAATACATGTTACAATTAGATTATTACACAATAAATGAGAGTTGTGCATAACGTAAAAAACAAAGAATAAAGAATAAAAATGATGGTCATTTACCTTTTAACTGCTGTCCTCATTGTTTTTTGCCCTCTTTGGTTCATGCGCTCCTGCCTCACCATGAACAACAGAGTGAATTCCAATCCTCCTTGTGAACTTCTCCAACCACCCACGCGATGCCTTAAACTCCTTAAACTTCCTTTTGTTTTAATAACATGGCAATTGTAGATGCATTACGGCCATATTCTTTGGCGAGATCAACCAAACGCATCCTTTTTTCATGCTTTTCTATTATCTCGCTTTGTTTGTACGGACAAAAAAACTCTTCATCTGTTCTTTTCCTCTTTTCTCCGTCACTTTCTTATTTATTTCTTATATATTTACATAAAACTATCAGAACACTTCATGGGTTGAGGGCCGAATGATGAGGACGCTGCATAGACACCTATCTAGCGACACACAGAGGTCCCTCTTAGCCAATGGGATGCCAGGATGCTATTTAATAGCCAATGGCAGAGCAGCTATAAGAATGTTGCGTTCAGGAACCTTTGGGAGCTGCGATTAGCAGCCCATTCTGTATTTTTACCTTTCGTAACTCGAAATTTCTGTCGTAACTAGTGGCAATATTTTCCTGTTGATGAAATTTCTTTCGTAACTAAAGGCAATATTTTCCTGTTGATGCGTTTCGTAAGTAGAAAATTTCGTATGTAGAGACATTCGTAAGTAGAGATACCACTATATTTTTATGATGTTCACGCCAAAGGAGGCGTATAGCATAACCTTAATACGTCCAAATGGAACATGAAGAGTTAATTTCATCTGAAGAACTGCTGTACAGCATTCAGTGTAATAATGTATGCTGCTGTGGAGTCCAGCATCTTATAGTTGTTTTTTTTTACTTGCTTTATCAATGTTGTGATTTTTGGTAATATTTAAAGTGATTTTAATGTAATTCTTATACAGCTTGACATCAGTAGAAATTGAATTGCATTAGACATAAATTTTCTAGTTCACTGTGATCTCAGGTTGGTAGCGTTTACTCCTCTTCCAGCTAGTTCTTCTGCCATGTTTGGTGTCGTCCGTTACGTTCGAGCACTCAATCCTTTGCACACCTTGTTTCCCCACTTCCTGCAGAACAAGAGCAGCGCAAGGAGAAGGAGTTCATCAACAGGGAGGCGGAGTCAAGGCGCGTGGAACTGGTGACCTCACTGTCTCCACCAGTCAGAGCCAACCACATTTCTTGGAGCGATGACACTCACCGCGAGCAGCCTCATCAACCCCCCACCCCTCAGCCGCCATCACTCCCACCTTCTCAAGTCCCCATCGCCGTCATCCCAATGGTCCCAGTGGTCACTGCGACACCGTCGGTCCCGCCCCTTCCACTCACAACGCCGATTGCCGCCATGGCAACGACTCTCAACAGCTCCCCTCCAGCTAAGAACGCTTCAACCCCTCCAAGACAGCAGCAACCGTCCTCTCCTCATCTGTTGTGCACCCCCCAGATGAAGGTGGAGAGCAGTCAACAGCTGGTTGTTGCAAAACCTGGTCAATCACAGCCTCAGGTTGAGATTCAGTACACAGCCTCCATCAGTACTAATGGCTCCGGCTCCCAGCATGCACTGGTGCCCCATCAGACCTCACCCACATCTCAGGCACGGTCCAACGGAGTGACGATGGAGGACATGAGGGGGATGGAGGGAAAGAGGAGACCAGGAGGGTGTGTGTGTGTGTGTGTGTGTGTGTGTGTGCACATGTGTGTTCAGTATAGTAGTGTAGGTTAACTTCTGCTTGTGTTAATCCTTTTTTTTGTGTTTCCAGAGCGGGAACCAGAGAGGTGCATAATAAACTGGAGAAGAACAGGTTAGTCATTGTGTGTGTGACTTCTTGTCGCTGCAGTTAGTGTTAACTCACAAGGATTGTAACCACAACGTACAAACACACACACACGCACACACACACACACACACACACACACACACAGGTTTGTATTTATTGTGAGTTATGAACAGATCACAGCTCTATGAAGGTTTTAGCATTGCCTCAACCCGACACCAGAATAAGAAACCTCTTTTAGTAACGCCTGTTTCAAACGTGTGACTCCTTCTCGTTTCTGACTCGTGTCTCTTCAGGCGAGCGCACCTCAAAGAATGTTTTGAGACGCTGAAGAAGAACGTTCCAAATGTCGACGAGAAGAAAACATCCAACCTCAGTGTTCTCCGCAGCGCTTTACGTTACATACAGGTAGAGTTGAGATGCGTTTTGCTCACCTTTCCAACATGGAGAGACTGTGAGGTTCCACATTGTGATGTGATCCGTCACCGTGTCTGGGGAACATTGAGCTCTTGTGGTTTTCATCTTCCTCATCTTGGATTGATCAGTTCAGCTCTGGGAGCAAAATAATTGAAAAAGCAATCAAAATTTTTTTTCTTAACTTTGTTACAAATTCTGTTTTTATTTTTCTCAAGATCTGTGTTTTGGTTCTCGTGTGATTGACATTTTTCTGTAATGTCTTGCCTTAAGAAAAGGAAGAGGACTTTTTTTCCCCCCAATAAATAAGTGCTGGAAATGATGAGAGGAACATTTTTGTGGGGAAAGATTAGTAGCACATTGTAGATGAGTGTTGAGCCAGCAGTGCATTGCTGAGGATGGTGTGGGGGAGGGAACTGTGTAGCCTGACATAGTGAGTGGGGTCAGTCTATGGGGGTACAACAGGGAGGGTTATTGCAAAGCAGAAATGAATGGTTGCATTGAGCTTCATGCTGTGGTTCTGATGGGGAGTCAGACTCGTGATCTCGAGTCCAGTGGAAGGAACTAAATCAGGCCATGAGATGGAGGAACTTGTTGGAAACAGTGGCTGTAAGCTTGGTGGGGATGGGGGGTGGGGGGTCAGAGGGACTGGAGACAGACTTTCACAGAGCCAACAGCACAGGAAATAGCAGACAGGTGAGACGGATGACCATTGCCAACCCTTTTAGAAGAAGGTAGCATCAGTGTGTGTGTGGGTCTAGTCCTCAAGGACGGATACACTGGTAGTAAGAAGTGTGGACACCTGTCCTCAAGAATATCATCGTTCAACATCGCTGAAACTCAATAGCATCCTGAGCCGGTGAAGTTCTTCACATTTATCTGCAATAGAGCTGCTCAATTAATCGATCTAAATGTCATTTGTTGTCACGACAACATCCGCATGTCTGCTCGACATCCACCTGTGTCTTTTCAATGAACTCCTCGTCAAGTGAAATCCTGTTCTTTACAGGTGACATAGCTACAGATCGCATTTCAAGAGATTCACAGCATTGTTACTTCATTTGTTTTACAAGAAGAGACTTAGAACCATACCACAATCTCAAAGTGTCTTATAATTCCACTAACATGAATAATTTCTTCAACCAAAAAAAGTTTGATTCCTACGAATAAGAATAATAATGAAAGAACCTGATACCCTAAGAAATACAGAAAGAAAAAGCCCTAGATTTACTCTTTTGTCCCGGTCTGTACCAGGATGTAATGGGTTCTTATCCCAGCCCGTGCTCCATCCTTCATCCAACCAGTAATAGAACAACCAACCAATAAACAAGCTGACGTGGATCAGATCTACTTATCAGATACAGGTCATTAACCCCAGGATAGATGGTTGTTTGATGGGGATGTTTGACTTTTATACATAAAATTAAAATTACTCCAATATATCACATTTGACAAAACTCAGGACATTTAGATCCAAGATGTGCTACAGGAAAACAAAGGTGGACTGTTTATTGGGAACATGATTAATAAAGTGATCACAGAAAGTCAAAAACCGATACTGAAAATATTTCATTTCAAATCCTGGATGTCCTCGTTGTGAAGCTTCGTAAGCTGAATCGTAGACGAGTCACTCTCCCGGTTTTTACCTCCCTCCCTCCCCCTCCGTACCTCTCCTGGTTTGAACCTGCCTCCCTCCCTCTCCCCGAACCACGTGCGGTCTGAGCACATGGCTAGCCAGCCCCATGACGTCACTGCCGCTCATCCGCTCTGCTACACGGCCAGAGCGTATCAGGAAGTCTTTTCACCACCGGAGCGTTGTGACGGCGTTCTGACGGTCAGAACGCTGGAGGTTTTTAACCGTTATGTCACTGAATTTCTTTCTTTTTTCTTCTGTTATTTTCTCATTCGACTCCGCTCGTGTTCAGGACACTTGATAACCATAGCGACCGGTGTTAGTGTGGCTAAACAGACTTTATCTATCAATTTCCACTGTATCAGTGATCCCAGATGATTAGCTTTCAGAGCTCCAAGCGTCTCCTTGTTCACTCAGATAGACCTGAGACGCAGACAGACAGACACCTGTCGTGCATGTTCACCTCCTGTTTTATTAAAGAGGACAGGTTGAATGAGGGAGGACAGACGATGAGGAAGGGGGGGGGGGGTCGAGAGAGCAATGGTGGGGGGGGGGCTGGAATGGGGGATGAGAGCGTGAAAGAGAAGAAAGGGGTTTATGGGTCGGCGTAGGGACTGATGTGACGTACCCACCTGGCTAGCGTCCACTCACAATCCTCCTTACATACAATTACCCCCCTCTCCCCCGTACTCCAGCCAATGAGATCGATCCGTTTGCTCCTATACAAGCTGCTGCTCAGGCAGACGAATCCTTGCGAACGATGTTGCCAAGGAAACTGCTATGGGTGACAGCTGTTTCCTTGGTGATTTGCTGCTGGCCCAATGGTGGGTTGGCGTGAAGAGACCTTGAAATGAGGTGCTCACACACACACACACACACACACACACACACACACACACACACAAGCAGTTTAGTCCACCTGTGGTCAACTAGAGCCTGATGACGTGTAGCAGAGGAGTCACGCTGTGCCCTGAAGGCTGCAGGAGTTTCTTAGGTTCAGCAACAACATGTTAAGACAACAGGGACTAACTGTTGGAAATATTTGAGTGGATTTGCAACCATTTCCGATGTTTATTTCAGAATAACTAATATCTGACTTCACAGCTATAGTAAGAGGTCTGAAGTGTTATTTTGTTAATTAGAAATGTGAGCAAAGCAAGGATGCAGAGAGATCCAGAGTTGTGTAGTTGGATCAGAAACTTTCGATCAGTCGTCGAGTCCTCTAGACGCCACGAAGTGCAGCAGAAAAATGTGCTAATGTGTGGCTTCTTTCTGTTTACCAACCTCATTCCTGACCCCTTTTGCTTTCCCACCTCTCTATCCTCTGTCTCTCCTACCCAACTCCCCACCCTTCCCTCTTGCCTTCCTAATAATCTGTGTCAAAGTCCTTAGCCAGTTGTACAATTCGGCGCTCAGGCATCAGCTGACCTGAACAGAAACTGGGTCATAGAAACGACGTAGCTGAGCTGGAATATCCGCATTCTGTCTTCCTGTATTTTGAGTGATCTTTCTTTCTGCATGTCCTGCTGTGCTTTTCTTCTTTGTCTCATCTCTCAGGCTCATTACAAAACAGGAATGAATACCTTTGTTGAACTTTGTGTTACGAATGTTCACACTGTGTCGTCAGAACTGCTGGTGCTATGATGAACTTGATTAGTAGGTGGAAGTAAAATCAAGCTGGACGTTTGGTTTCACTCTGACCCTGTTTTTTTCAATTATAAGAATTATATTCTGGAATTGTCAGGAGATTCAGTAGAAGAAACCATGCTTGGATTTTCACTCACACCATGTTACAGGTAAACTGGGGTGTTGTAGAGATTGATGTTTCAGGTTTGTGCAGATTGGGACTTTAACCTAAACTGCACAAAAAATCATTAGAAGGCAAAAACAAACAAAAAAAAACAAGAAAAAGCTGTTTGGAATTCATGTTGCTCCTTTAATGCCAGTTGTCTGAAGTGTAGTATTGAAACATAAATCATTTCAATAATAATGAAACCATAATGAACACAAGAGATGTTCCCAAATAGTGGTCCAGTTCTCCCTTTATAAGAAAGAAGACACAATTTCTGTTCGTGTTTTCTGATATCTTTCTGGTCATTAGATGGTGTGTTTTCATTTTAATGAGAAGTACATTTTTTTCTGCCCTTTCTTATTTCCTGCTGCATGAAGGCTTTTATTTGAGACATATTTTAGTTTTATATAGTTATAAGTCAAGTGTTTCTACATGTATGAGCGATCCTAATCGACCCCTGTCGTCTGTCTGTCCTGTCAGACTCTCAAGAGGAAGGAGAAGGAGTACGAGCACGAAATGGAGCGTTTGGCCAGAGAGAAGATCGCCACGCAGCAGCGTCTGGCTGAGCTGAAGAACGACCTCAGCCAGTGCATGGACGTCATCGAGATCGACCGAGTCCTGAGGCAGACCATTCAGCCGGAGGACGACCAGGCGTCCACCTCCACAGCCTCAGGTACACCAGTGAGGAGCAGCAACTCTGTGGCTCATGTTGGTGCCCAAGTCTCCACCGTAGCTTCATCAACACGTAGCCCTATCCCTCCATTATTGGAGCCTTCCCAGGAGAAGCGGTCATCCAAACCTTCATCAGGCTCTTGGAAGCGTTTTCAGATTTTTGCAACTTTGCAAACAGAGGCTGTAGATAGTAAAGATGGCCACCATCACAAATAACCAAGGAAAAACATTAAAAGTCTGGAGGAATATCTGGTTAATGCAGACACGCGTTAACGTGATTGTATTACAGTGCACATTTTAGAACAGTCAGTTTTCACACACTGTTCTCATGCAGCTTTGGACAATAAAGGCATTCTTTGCCATTCATGTTATTTTTATCTATTGTCTTTTTCTGTCCTGCAGATTAGATCAGATTTGTCTCCAGTAATAATGGTAGGAAGTAACAATCTCATAAATAGAACGGTAACACCCCCGTCTGTCCCACACGAAAAATCTGCTGTCAAAGTGAATCCCAGCGAATGGTTTCTAGTTCATGTAAACACTCCTGTAGTGACACGTGACACTGTTTGATGGCTTGTAGCGTGATGGTTAATGTTTTTGCTCTCTGGTTTGCAGAAGGAGAAGACAACTTCGAGCAGGACGTTGACGATGATGTCACCACCCCACTTCCTGTTCCCGTGCCCCACGCCAAACCGGCGCCTCCCATCGTACAAGCACAGCCGCTGCTCCCCTCTCACCTGTCAATCCAGCACAGCGCCCTGCCTCTCTCTGGCGTCTTGACGACAACCCCTCCCTCAGCTCCCCCTCAAGCCATCGCTCCCGCTCCTGCCCCGGGTCCGCCCCCTCCGCTGTCAGCTCATCCCATCCAACCCCCGACGGTGCAGGTCCAGCCCACCGTCATCGCTCACGCCGCCGTCTCCCACCCTTCAGTCATCCAGACTGTCAATCACGGCCTGCCTGCCAATCACAAGCACTTAACACACATAGCCCCCTCACCTGGCCCCGCCTCCACCACCCCGCAGCCAATTGCGGCGACTCCCGCGCCCGCCGCCACTCACCAACAGATAGCCGCCCAGCCTATCGGACACATCACAGTCCACCCAGTGGCTCACCTGGGGGGCCCCCTACCATCCCACCTACCGACTCTCTACCCCCAGGGGATGTCTGTGTCGCAGCCCACCATGGTGGGCCACATCACCCACGCCTTCACCCATCACACCCTCCCTCACGTCCAGCCCAACCCTCAAGCCAACGCTAACGGAGCCCAGGTGAATAGCGCCGCTGTCATGAGCCAGGGAAACCCGTCCCTGGGGAAACCCACCGCCGTGCTGGCCCCCCACCCACAGCTGGTGGGACAGACCACCGTCCTCAACCCGGTCACGATGGTTACAGTGCCAACGTTCCCTGTTAGCACACTGAAACTGGCTTGAGAAATTGAAGTGAAGCTCAAGAAGGAGAACTTCTGGAATAGTTTTTACACTCCTATCAATTAATCAATAGCAGGGAATCTCTGGTAGAGACACACAAAAGTTCACAACTGTCACACAACTAATCAGCTGAAACACTTGTGATCAATATTTCCAGAGATGTCAGTCTGAGCTCTGGTGGTTTGTGAACAACAGCATTAAAGCAGAGTCTGTGGGTCTGGCCTTTGTTTGTGGAAAAAAGACAATTTGTCTGCACTGCAAAGACAGGAACGTTACCTTCCTTCTTTCCTTCACAACTAGAAGCACTAATATGATAAGCTCAGATCACACTCAGGCATCAAATATTTACCTTAACCCATCGTTCAGTTACTGAGGGGAAAAACGTATGGAAGTAAGGTGTTTCTTGTTGGGCTGTTTCCATGGTGATGCAGTATTTGCTCATTGTGCGTTCGTGTCTTGATGTTGCCATTTGGCTATTCTGGTGATCTAATGTGGCCGATGTGTGAGGGAGCAGGAGGGATGAATTAAACACAGGGATGTGATCGATTAGCAAATAAAGCGTCATCGCAGCAACTCCGACAGGAAAGTTTATTTGTGTTGGTTCCACTTTTATTTCTCTCTTTCAAGCCGCCCCCGATCCTAGCACAAAACCTGCTGCACCACTGCACTCGCCAGCAAACGCCTTGCGAAAGGAAAAGTAATGAAGAGCGTAATAATGACAGTGGAGCCAAACTGCTTAGAGAAAACAAAAACAAAAAAGTGATGCTATTATTGGCTTTGTGGAGTCAAGTAGAGAGAGAACACAACCTATAGCTCCTTATAGGTTATGATGGGTTTAAAAGTAGAACAACATTAACCATAGGACTAGCAGAAAACTAGAATAAATTTTGGATGAAAAATTGGATTTTCGCTGAAGTTTGGATGTTTTCTTTTTTTAGTTTTAAACATCAGTTAAATGTCTTAAGCTCCCCTCTCTTTTAAAAAAGTAACTGATGTTTAAAGACTTGCACAGATAAATTTGACTATAGATAAAGACACAATGAATTCACTGTGACAAATTAAAGTTAATCCCTAAAATACAAATATATTATTCAATAGCATTGATTACTGTCAACTCTTTGTACTCGCTTGTTATATTTTTAAGGCAGAAACAGTTTCGGAAAGCAGCCAGAATCTGTCTGAACTCACACACTGTGTCTCAGTGAGACTTCTCATCATTATTGTTTTATGACCAATGAGGCTGTTAAGTCGCACATCATACTGAATAAGATCCTCACGGAGAGTTGTCTGCTTATTTCAGATACCTATTTTTATTTGAAGTGACACAAAAGTTGTTGTCATCCCTCCAATCACAGCTACTTGCCCTGACAACACTCGGTGACAGTCTTGTTCTTATTGCCCCCGCAGAGAGGTAACAGGTTGAACGTTCACGCTGATGCAACAGCGTCCTCTGCTGGCTGTCGTCACATCTAGCTGCAATCCATAATCCTGACTGAAGTTTCTGATGGTATTACATATGGTATGGAACTCGGGTCATGTGACAAAATAGCCGAGAAAATTGTGAGCCTAGCATTGGTAAAGCTTGAATGCAAACTAGGACTAAGATTTTCTTTTTCAAACCAGGGACATGTTTTTTTTTTCTCAAAGAATGGTCGCAAAAGTTAAAAAAAAGTTCATGTCTAGTATGATAATTCTGGCCTGCAAAGAAAGATTACACTTTACTCCAGTCCAAAATACTTTAATTTCAAAATTAGGAATATGTGATTGTGTGAGTATGCGTGTGTGTTTTATGTGTCTGATGTGTTTGTGTTCATGTATTTATGTTCACATCCTCAAAACGTTCACGGCTTCACAGCGCTGTCACAAGCCGACACACCACACACTCTGAGTTAATTTCCCTGACGGAACTTCCTTAAGGGATCAATAAAGTCCTACTCTCTCTACTCCACCATCAGATCTCATCAGTGTGTGTGTGTTCTGTGTTTGTAACCAATGTGGTGTGGTTGTGCTCCTTGCCTGTTCTGCTGTTTCTGTGTGTCCGTACATGTGACTGTATTTAATATGTTTTATATTCTATAGTTAATCCTACTGTATCTGTAGCATGGCTCCGTTTTCTGTTTGACAGTTTGTCGTCAATGGAGAGTGTGTGTGTGTGTGTGTGTGTGTGTAGCAGGCGCTTTTTATACACAAGTGGTGGGCCTGTTTGGATGCTTGTGTGTGCCTCTACTCAGTTTTCCTGAACACTGTGACAACTTTGGCAAAACACGACACAAGGAGCAAATGGAAGAGATTCATTGTCCTACTTGTTTTTTGTTGTGTGATTTAATATTTTTAATTTGTGAGATGGACTGAGATATGGAGTGGAAAAAGTAAAAAAAAAAAAAATAAATAAAAGGAAAAAAATTCATTTCTCTTTCCTTACTGACATAATGTCGAATATTCAATTTGAGTTTTGTAATATTTGTACGTATGAAAGTTTTGTAAATTTGTGATCTATGCACGTTTTGGCATATATGAGTGTATCTTCAAATTTTAAAATGCTTGTTTCTCTTTTTTCTTTTTATTTTGCATGTAGATTGCTTTTAGTTTCTTTGTTTCAATTTTTTAATGTTTCTGTTTTATCTTTTGGGACCATGTACAATACTGTATAACGTGAGCAGGATCTTGGACCTCATGCTACCTTGATATTATATATGAGTATAAAAACATGTTTTCCCTATGGAGAAAGTTTTAAGTTATATATCGCCTGTACACTTTGGGCTGCCTTTTAGATCTAACTGTCCACTGTTTAACATAAAACAATGATGATAATGGATCCGACATATTAATGAAGAATTATGCTGATGAAATAATAAAGATTCTTATTACATTTACAGCATATTGTGCTCCTGTGTTTATTAGACTTGTGTAAAATACAATTGAATAGTTTTTAAAATAACAGTTAACGATTAAAAAAAATGTGTTGAATACAAAAACATGACTGAGAATACAACTTTAAGAATGTTGCTACACTTTGGATCGAAACTCAGGGTCAATGACTCCTAGATGTGTGACAACATTAATACAGGTGACATCCTGGAACAACACATGACATGAAAGAAGTGTCAGTTAAAAACACAATCATTCCAAATTTACAGGCATAGTTCTGATCAAATTACAATTTTTAATTCCTTATTGTCATGAATATTGTAATTTAATTTACAACAAATGTTAACATTAAAAAACAAAAAAACATAAGCACCATCAATTTCTCAGGTAACACAACTGGCGTTTAAAACGCCTTATAAAGTAATTATCCACATCAGTGTTCCTGACTGCAGTGATTCTCAATGGACCAGCGCAACCAACCATTTAACTTAAATTTTTTTTTTAATTTTAATTGTTTGGATTTAATCTTTGACAGATGTTAGATCAGCCAATCAGCTTGCTTGATGCTCCTTTGCAAGCCCGAGTACCGTGCAATTACTCACAAGTTTCCCTCTCTGTTCTGATTCACAGAAACTTTCCAGTGTTTACCTGGAAAAGAATGATTCTAGCCTTTCTCACTTTAAAATACAGGACAAGAGAAAAATGAAACAGGCCTGGATGAAATATGGTTGACTTGTGGACGGGGTCCTTCTGAGAGCTCCTCATTCAACCTCATCTCGCTGGGAACTATGGGAGAATCAACATCCACCTCTGTGGCTGTGATGCATTTGCTCTTGAATCCTCTCCAAAACCTCCTGCATCTTCCTCAGCTGCAGAGAGGAAGGACCAAAGCGGACGGATGAATGTAACTGGATGAATGAGGGAGGGAGGCAGGAAGAGAGACGTACCTCTTCATTTTTCTCCAGGATGAGTCTTTCCTTCTGTGTGTCCACGGCGGCCAGTGGCAAAGGAAAATCTGCGTCTCCTAACTCTTGATGCCTTTCAAGCAGACTAAAACACACAGTCACACTCAGGTGTGTACAAATTCAGGTGAGTACCAGCCAATCAGCATGTGGCCTGACTCTACACACCTGCGTTTCCTCTCCTGCACCACCATGCGGGTCATTTTGTGGATGCACTCCGCCCTGTAGTTTTCATAGTGCATCTCCTGCGTCACCTCCTTCAGGTCCTGCATGTGTGTCCTCACCAGCATGTTCCTCAGCAGCAGGAAGTCCGAATGAGCAGGGTCCTCCACTGACCAATCAAACGACAGCGTGATACCGTACCGTGTTTGAGTTTAAAGTATTAAACATTAAAATAAAACTAGAAGACATTTAACGGTGTGAAATACCTTCCACAAACCCCCAGGGATAGGCACGACCCCTGAGCCTACGCCCTTTATTCTCCACCTGAACGTTACTCCCAATGACTGCAAAAGGGATGCTGTCCTGTAGACAGGATCAAAACAACAACCATAAGTCTCTTTCCTGATGAATCAGCGTAGTTAAAATGAGTCAGTTGATGAACCTTGAGGATCTGGTCATGTTCCTTAAAGTCATCTTCCTCATCTGAGTCACACTCTGGAAACTGGTAGATGTTTATCCCAAAGTGTTTGATCTCTTCTCTGATCTGGAGGGAAAAACAAGAATACAATGGAGCCTAGAGCTTCTTTTAGAATAATGTATATAAGTTATCTCATATTTACTCTTTTAATATTCCTTTATTCTTTGTATTACACCCGATGACCATATAAATGTTTATATCTGTGTGTAAATGCCTTGCTATGCATTGAGTTCTTCTTTACAGGGAGACAACAGCAGCAATGGAGGATCACTAGAGTAATAACAGAAGGTCCTTTGACCAGGATGTGACCTCTGAATTGCTAATAAGGAATGTCCCTGGTTGTTGTCTTCAAAGAAGAGGATGCTGTAAACAAAATGACTTTATTACTCTTTTATGGCAACATGCCATAGGTGCTGTTTTACTGTTGTTTCTCTGCCCCCCATCCCTTAGAAAAATAATGTAAACAGGGACCACCCCAAGAAAATAAAAAGAGGGTTCGGCAGAGAAACGTTGAGAACGGGTTGGAGATCTGTAACTGAGTACATCTCTGTCCGTTCTCCTCACGAGTAAAAAATATAACTGTTGTCTTCTCCTTTTTGTGAGTGTGTTTTAAATATTCTATTTAAAACACACTCACACACATTGTATTCAGTTTTCAACTGAATACAATGGAAAATGAATCTTATATGATTAGACAAATAATGCTATTTATACCCATTTGTAAAGAGTGATTCATTGATGCATGTTGATGTGTGTGTGTGTGTGTGTGTGTGTGTGTGTGTGTGTGTGTGTGTGTGTGTGTGTGTGTGTGTGTGTGTGTGTGTGTGTGTGTGTGTGTGTGTGTGTGTGTGTGTGTGTGTGTGTGTGTGTGTGTGTGTGTTCATGATCTCATACCTTCTTCTTCTTTCTGCAGACCTCTGCTTTAGTCAGACTGTCAGCTTTGGCCAAAACAGGAACTATGTTGACTTTTTCATGAAGGGCGGTCATGCATTCCACATCCAGAGGTCGAAGGCTAATGATCAGACAGCACACATGTGTGTGAGGACACACACAAGTAAATACAGCCACACAACGTTTAGTTAAGACTGCTGCAGTAACTGTTGTACTGGTTTCATTCACAGACGCGTTAGCGTACCCGTGGCTAAAGGGAGAGATGAAGTAGAGGCAGCAGTGGACTCTGTTGTCCTGAATGTTCCTTCTGTTCAACCCGCTCTCGTCTCTGAAGTACTGCTCAAACTGCTGGTCGATGTAGTCTTCTATTTGTTTCCAGCTGATGGAGACACATAACAACTCTGTTAGTGATGCAGCCACCCGAGGCCTGTGACCCAAAACAAGCTCCAAATGCAGAGGATATCTTATCAGACATCACATCACAACACAAAGCTAGCATACAATCTAACTGTGTTATATCAACATGTTAATATTCACATGGGGTGTTTGCAGCATATCACCAAACACATAAAAGCTTAAAAACTGTACTCCCTCAACATCAGGGCAGGAATGGATCTGACAAGCTGAAATAAATATATTCTGCAGCTTCGCCAGCATCAGGAACTTTGGAGTAACTAAAAACTAATTACAGTATTAATAACAAATTCTATACTGACAACAGTAGATTTCTTGTATACAGGAGGTAAATGAAATGGCTTTGACTTTCAGCCAGCAGGATATGAAAATCATGAAACTCCCATTGAGCTCCAGGATTCTCTATGAATGACAGAGAGAGAACTGACTGATTGATAACCAGTGCTTTATTTAAGGTGACCTGGTCTGGAGCAGGGAAGGTTTACGCTACCATGGCGAAGCAGTGTTCTCACCATTCTGTGTTGTCGATGGCATCTCCGAATCCCGGTGTGTCGATGATGGTGAGCCTCAGTTTGATTCCTTTCTCCTCGATGCTGACTGTGTGTTTGATGATGTCGACGGTTTGATTGATTCGTTCTGCTGAGACAAACAAAGCGACTAAACCTCTGATGTGTACAAACACACATTTCACACTTTACATACAAATAGAAAATAAAAGTAATGTCACCTTGAGCGAGAGGAATCTTCCTTTCTTTGTAGAGATCCGTGAGGAACAAACTGTTTATTAGTGTGGATTTACCGAGGCCCGATTCTCCTGCAGACAGGAAGAGGGAAATATTACATTTCCTTGCAAAAGTATTGCCCCCCCCCCCCAAGAACTTTTTGACATTTTGCTACATTTCAGGCTTCAAACTTAAAGATAACAAACTGAAAATATTTTTCAAGAATCAATAACATGTGAGCCACAATCGTGAAGTGGAACCAAATTTATTCAACATTTTATATTGTGTTTACAAATAAAAAACTGAAAAGTAGGATGTGCAAAAGTATTGACCCCCTGTTCTCTCAGCTCAGCTAACCGACTCCAGAAGTTCCCTGATGACTTCTGAATGATCCAATGTTGACCTAAATGACTAACAATGACAAACAGAGTGCATCTGTGTGACATTTGGTCTCACATTTGCACATCCTACTTTTCAGTTTTTTATTAATGTTAAATCCTTCAGTCTGTACAGCCCTTTGATGGAATGATGTTATATTCAGTCATAATAACAGACTCCATCAGAGAAAAATGTCCCAGTTATCTGACATATGTGACAACTCACCCGCCACCATTAGAGTGAATGTGAATCCTTTCTTCACCGTCTTTCTATGAACTTGATTGGGTAACGTAGCGAAACCCACGTACTCCTTATCCTGATCCTGTAGAAAAGAAACACACAAGCTGGTTTAAAGAAAATATTAAGTGAACTCAATTTATAATCCTGGAACATTGGAGCAATTTTCCTCTTTCCAGAACTTTTCTGTTACTAAAGGGAGCGCCATATAAATAAAGGTTGATTGACTTGATCATAAAAACGGATTTTACTACCTGAATCCTTTCTAGTCTGACTGAACAGTCATTTATCAAACCTTCAGAGATTTAATATTTCCTTTCTGGAGCCTGTTTTCTAATACAGTATTCCTGAGCCACATCAACATGTAGCTCTGTTTTTAACATTCAACTTGATGTCTGGCCTCAGTGTTGACTGACTGTATTTTACTCATGTGAATAAAAGAATCAGCTGCACTCGGCCAAATCAATCTCTGACAGTCGAGGTGAAGTAGGGATTACTTTGGAAGTAAATTCTTAGTTTTGATGTTAGAAGAGACAATTCTGGGGTAAATAACAAGAGGTCTTTCCTTCAGACGGAACTGAAACTGAAATTTAGAACAGGCACTTGTCAATATTCAAGCAAATATAATGTATTATCCCTGGAGAGTTTATATTTTCATGGCATTCTATTCTTATTGTTGTTCATACTTAATTATTAGTACTTTCTTTTATGAGTTAAGTGGCATTCACTTTTTTCTGAATATATATTAGATTGTCACTTATTACTACCCATTTATTAGTTTTCATCTTCTATGGAATGAAATAATAATGAAATAATAACCCACATCTTTATTTTGCTGACTTTCCAATCTCCATACACTAAGAAACAACTACATCACAGAAGCAGAGAGCACGACTGTAGAAAACAACACAACAGGACAGAAAGCAGATGGTCGTCACAGAACGAACTGAACTCAGATAAACACACCTCCGGAGAGTCATAGGGGTCGAATCGACACCAGGGGCTTTGTGGACGTGAACCGGGGCTGGAGGGACAGTCCACCGACACCTGAGAGACGAGCTGCCTCAGAGGCAGCGCCTGGAGCTCCGCCTCTGCTTTCACATGATTGGATCTGAGGGGGACCGTCGGAGAGCCGTGTTGTGAGCCGGGGATGTGACGCGGCAGAGAAACAGTTCCGGGAATTCTGGGGAATCTTCCATTGGGTGCGGTTCCACTTCTCTCAGCTTCACAATGGATGGGAGTCTGGTCCTGATCACCAGGCTGAGGCAGATCCCTCACAGCGTGAGGAAACTGAGCATCCTCAGGGTCCTCAATGGACAGGCTGGACAACTAAGATGGGAGGCAGCAGATTGACGCGTGGTTTTATAAGGATGGGAAGTCTAAAAATAAGATGTTCCGTTAAGACATTAAAGTTTCTTTTTTATTAAACATCTTTGTAAAAATATGGCCCCATAAATTTAGATATGATGCTATGATTAACATTTATGAAAGAAGATGAAACTGACAAGTTACGCAAGATCAGAAGATATTTTTAAGGATTGATATTTTAATTATATTTTATATGTTTTATCTGACATTTGTTAATAAGGCAAAAAGATGTGTGGGAAGGGGAGGCGTCACAATGTAATTTTTCTTGTGTAATTCTACAGATATAAAGACAAACACTTAACAGGTAGTCGGAACCACGCTGTCTGAATAACAGGCTGTATTTGTAGTAGTGGTTGTCTACATCCCATCTCCACTGATTAGTCCTGACCTGTGATCTCATTAAACCATTACAGAGGCCTTCCTCCATCTGTACAGCAGGGAGGAGCTGGAGGTCTGTAATCCTACATCCAAACCCCGGCTAAGAAACCAATGCAATAGATTTTTGAATTAACTTGTACAAACATGTAGTTAGTGGCGTTATGATACTATTGGCTCTAATAAACGACTAATATGGCCGAACCTCCACTGCCCCATTGGAGACACACTGAGTGTCCCATCATTCTGCTGACCCGTCTGAGGACAGGCCTCATCTGGTCTCATTACCCACACAGCTTATCAGCAGGCTTAGGCCAGCTTCTAATGCTGTGGCAGGGTTAGGGTGGGGGGGGTGTTGGGTGGGCAGTGAAGATTTAACTCTTAAAACACACACACACTGACACCAACAAGCTACAAACACTAATCATTAAACACTAATCTACACACTGATCCTACCACCTTTTCCGAGTAAGTTGCAGCTTTTTGAACACAGAAATGTAAAAAAAAAAAAATGGAAATAAGAAAGAAGTTCACAAGTCAAATTATGAGAATGGGAAGTTATGACACTAATTTATAATACAATATGTTATCAGTGGTCACTGAGTACATAGATTACTCTCCAGGCATTAATAAACTAAGGCTGAAATAAAAATACCCTGCAGCAGTGTGACTTAAACTAGAAGGAAAATACTGGATGGTAGTCTATACCATGTACAGTATATCACACACACACACACACACACACACACACACACACACACACACACACACACACACACACACACACACACACACACACACACACACACAAGCCCATGTGTATACTGGATAAAGATACAGGAATAAGATGCAATAATATGCAACTACTTTCTGCATATTATAGGCTGCTATAGGGAACTGCAGCATCTATTACAAAAAAACAACAACTATTAGTGAATAAATATGTCCGTATGTTGTAAAGCAGAACGTCTAAATGTCACGTGATGAACGTACCTTTTTTATTGTTGCGGAATCTGACCGGAGAAGACATGTGTTCCATGATGCTCCTCAAACCGTCACCAGATCAGAGAACCACCAGCAAAACAGAGCGGCTCATGATGTTTAAACCAAACGTGTGTTTGACTGAGCTCTAAACTGGGCACTCAAGGGGCGGGGCCGGTGGCCGTATCTGAACTATGATTGGTTCCTAAAATTTCCGCTCCTGATGTCGTAATTGGACATTGGGGTTATCAATCCGGAAATACAATTTTCCTTTAGGAAATACAAAATGTTAACTCTCACATTTCTTTAATTACAAATGTAAGCGTTAAACGCTATAACTGATACTTCAGGCATCTGGTTCAAGTAACGTCATATCTCTGTTTTATACAAAAACAAATTTGCACTAGTATTAGTAGAAATTTTACACATAAATTACACTCACTAGTAGCTGTACATGTATAAGTCTAGAAGGGCTGCAAACACTCCAACGCTGCAGTCGCAAGCTGCAATACACACCAACAAAATGTGTTATTTTTCTAAAGTATGCTCGGGTCTGTCTGTACCGGCCTACAGCAGGTACGTGTTTGATTAACTCTCCCCTTTTTAATTTTCTGCTTAATATCCATGTAAATTTATTTATAAAAACAATGAAAAGTTCCTCCTGAAATGACTCAATTTTGACTGAGCGTATAATCTCTTTATTGAGATCACTGTTGGTTCATATTGCATTTTTAGTTTTGTGTTCACAGCAGTTTGTTGTCTGTTGTCTGAAAATTTACAACTAAAAATACACAGTATGAAGCATTTTGCTAAATACTTGGCATATGAAATGTAGCTTAAAGTAAAGTATAAAGTGTCGTGTGTTTCACAGATTCATGATAATGCTGATAATAGCCCACAATTTACTAGGCAATTTTAATGAAATATCCTTTTAAATGTTGGCCAGTAAGATGTGAGCACAGTTTGTACCCCAGAACTGACAGATTTTGAAGAATTCATGGACGCAGGTACTGACTGGATCTGAACCCTGGCTCAAGTGAAACCAGGTCAAGAATGGTCACCTCCACCAGCGGCAGCAGGAGGTTGTGTGTTCAATCATGTTTGTTGACGTGTTTGTCCAGAAGACACTCAATTTCTTTGGTGAGATTTTGAGTCCCGGTACAGATTGTGTGTCACTTTGAACAATGACAGAACTACTGCTTGTTAATGATTGTGTTGGCAGAGGTTCATGCTTCCAGAGTATTTTATAGTTAACAGAGAAACATGGTGCTCAGATATACTGTTTAGAATGTAAACTACAACGTTGGTTTTCCTCTGTAGATTTTCCATGCATCAGTCTTCCACACACAGCTTTAATGACTTGAAGTTTTCAACCACTTCTTTGAAGGCACTAATGAAGTATTTTTATCACTACAAACTGTATATTTTCTTTCAAAGGTTTTTGTTTTGGCCGCTAGATCCAGCAGTCAGAGGAAGGAGCTGTCCACAGTAGTTCTGTCCCCCTCAGTAGTTCTGTCCCACAGGACTCTGCACATCCTTCTGATACTGTTGGGCTTACTTAACAATGAGTTGTTACCCTGCAGCAGTTGTGGTGCCTCATGCTCATCTCCTGTCTGTCCTTTCTTGCTGGAGTCTGTGCTGGCAGACTCACAAATAGTGTGATCTTGGTCTTGTGAGTAGTTGTTACTCTCTTCTAGTTGGTTGTGCTCTGTCAGTTGGGTCACGGTACGGTTGGCATCGCTACCCTTGTGTCCACATGAATGGTGTCCAGTTGTGCCATTTTGGTCTTGGTTCTGAGCAAGGTAATTAGCGTCAGTGTGGCTGTTTGCCTCATTCGAACATTGTTTGTGGTTTTGTTGGTTGTGGTTCTGCCAGAATGCTCTGCGGATTTGCTCTAATTCGGAAAGGAGGGGTAGACCTATGTCCAGGTGCATCAGCAGGTTCTCCAACCACTCATCCAGTTTTGAAAATGAAGGGCTGAAAATTTCAAACAGAAACAGTTGTGATGAGAGGATACAGAGTGAACCGAAATACAGTATTTCATGTGCTGCCATACCCTGTATCAGTTTAGTTTGCTAACACAGCATTTCTTGGTTTAATATTTGCTTCAAGAGACATTTATAAAAGCTGCATCTATGCTCAGTATAGATGGCATCATTCCAGAAAATTTAGAGTTACAGTTATGTTGTGTTTGTGAAACCGTGCCGTTTATCGGCATCCATGTCACAGCAGAGGACAGCAAGTGGCAGGAAGGCTGAAGGGCACTGTGGAGGGTGGCACTGCTGCAGGAAACGGACAACATCCAGTCCAAAGTCATTAGCCCGAGGAAGGTAGTCTGGGTCGGCGCTCACTCTACCTATTATCTTCAGAGAGAAATACATACTTAGCTTCTAACTGGTAAGATTCTTAATTAATACAAATAACACAGGGTTATTAATTCCTCAATATCTAACTCAGGACCTCTATGTGTTCTTACAGTTTTTTTACTTACCTCACAGATCATGATGCCAAAGGAAAAGATGTCCACTTTTTCATCATAGCTTTTCCCTGCAGGAGAAATTCAAATGTATTAGCCACATAGAGAATGTCTTACAATGTTATTGTAAAGTTGAGTTAGACAGTGTGATCTCCTGCTTCGGGTTATAATCCTGAATTTCAGGCTCTCACCACGAATCATCTCAGGGGCCATCCAGTAGGGATTCCCTACAACGGTGTACCGTTTTCTTCGGTCAGGCCTGCGGAACTCTGTCGGATTCCCCTTTCCAGGTCGTTCCAGAGAAGATGTTCTGCCCTGATTGCTCTCATCCATCACCAGCCTGGCCAGTCCAAAATCTGCCACCACCACGGACTGGTTCTGAAGAAGAGAGTGAAGGAAATGTTACGAATGCTTAATGAATGAATTATAGCTGATGCTTTCATGTTGCTCATAGTAGTCTACTACATGTGCCATGCAATTTGTGTTTCTCAAAATTCAGGTTTTGTTTTGTTTGTTTTGTGTATTAATTATGTATAATTACTAACTCTACACACTATGTATGCTAATGTGTATACTGGAACTGCATTTTACCTCTCTGACCAGACAGTTGTGTGAGTTTAGATCACGGTGAATGACATTCATGGAGTGCAGATATGCCTTAGGAGGAGATTAGGTCCATTAGAGAGCATTGGGAGCAGATTTTGGTCAACTTTTTGAAAGGACTGCATTAACTCACCATTCCAGCTGCAATGTCTTTGGCATAACCCACTCTGATATTCCAGTGAAAATCCTTGTCCTACAAGATTGTTTTGATAAGACAGTGACCAACATATCATTTCTTGGTTCTCTTGGCAACAATCATACAAAAGGCTATGGTAACTTGCCATCTTTGTGATGGTCTCTCTGAGACTTCCTCCCTGAATGTATTCAGACACAAAGTTAATTCTTTTGTCTTTGTAAAACAGTCCAATGAACTTCAAGACATTGGGGTGGTCCAGACAGCGCATCACCTTAACCTGTATCCAATGAGATGAAATGCATTAAAACAAATGCCTAATGCCATTGTATCAACATGGAAATAGCTAATCAGTGTGACAGACACCTAGTATCATTCTATAATGTGTAATAAGGGTTTAATATAGCCCTAGGGCACATTCCTGATCAAACCCAGCTCTTATACTATATATGTATAGCCCTGTTACAAAACAGCACCTCTGAAAATTTAGGTTTCTCTTTTTATTTTATTACTTATGTTCACTAAAATGAGTTCTGTACACACGGCTCTGCAAACATAACTGAAAACATGGCATATATACCAAAGCAATCGCTGGAGGCATACTAAAATCAACATTCCAGAATAAGGTCACAATGGTGATTCAGCAAATCAACATTGGAGGAGCATTGATAAAGTCTGCAGCACAAACAAAACCAGACTGCCTGACATTAAATTCTTGTTTGCTGTTTGTGTACAAACGTAGCTGGCAGGAACTATAATACACATCATTATTGCTTTCAGTCAATCTTCTTCTTAGACACCTTTGATTTAATATGCACTGATTCAAGTAACATGAAGCCAATCGCAAGCAATGGGGATGGAAAAGCTTAACTTGCTGAAGCTAATTCTCTGCTACTTCCATCTTAAAACATGAGATCTTACTCTTCTTTTGAACACTTACTTCTTTTAAGAAGGTCTTCTGTGTCTCTTCATCAAATCTTATCAACTCTTTCATCACCATCACCTCCCCTGTCTGCTGATGTGTGACCTTGACAGCAACAGGTTAGTGATAATGTTGATCAAAATCAGTCAACTGACAGGACATAAAGTAAAAGTGATGAATGGTGTAACTGCTGTACCTTGACAGCTTGTCCAAAGAAGCCCTTTCCAAGCACTTCTCCATGGATAAGATCAGAAGGTCTGAAGATGCGATGGGTTCGATCTCCACACGAGTCCACACGAAGAGATTCTGAGCGTACCATGTCCCTCCTCTGAGACAAGAGGGACAATGATCCAGGGGACAGAGGACATTTATCTATACTACAGCTGCGCCTATCAGGGAAAAAAAAGCTTAGGTGAAGCGAGAGAGAAGGGTAACCAGTCAAGTAAACCTTGAGGCTGTACATACAAAATATGTCTGGAACGCATTCCCATGATTCCTTGGTGTTGAGGAGGTGAGAGATTAGGTGGACCATCTGTCTCTTCTCCAGGACTTGGCTCTTCTTCAACACTTGAGAGTTTATGTGTTGAAGAAAGTTTTTCATGGATACAAGGATCTGAATGGCCAGTGTCATGCTGGGGACCATTTGAGTGGAGATGGTCACTGGGAGACTGTGGGTTGTGTTCAATGGTCAGCTGCAGTGGCCTGCCTGTGTCCTGAATCACACATTTTAGCTAGAGGAAAGGACACGGTGTTGACATTTCAAAGTGTATTATTTTTGGTCTCTTGTTAAGTCATGTTTTTGTGAAAATGTGTCTCTCCGTGTACTTGCTGAATCAGCAGGTGGTTTGGGGGTCTACCTCGTCAGGGGAAAGGTTGCAGACAGGAATCCCATTGACCTCCAGTATTCGGTCACCAGTGTGTATGGTGGGATGGAGGTCACTGCTCAGGACTGCAGTGTCTAACCTGAGAATGACAACAAGAGTAATTGGGGAGGAGCTACAACAGAAACAAGTGCTTTTGAAAAAAGTTGGTATGTTGGCCTGGTTTTGTAAATACTCTAATATACAAACATTCATGTTCTAAACAAGTTAAGCTTTAAAACAGCTGATTATAACAGGACTGCTTGGCAGTCAGAACACAAAATAAATACTACTGTCTACAAATACATATTTAGAATTGTTTAAAGAAAAGTAAAAATACAGTTTGTCAGGTCTGAAACATACCGGTTCATGAAATTAAAATAACAACACGTTTCATTTTGAACATGGGAGCAATCTGTCAAGCGTCTCGTTGGACTAGCTTAAACTATAGGCTCCAATAGCATCTCACATGTTGGTGGCCCTTATGACATCACCACACCACCATTCAGTGCAGCATTCATAATCATCTTACAATCACAATCTCACCCTGAAACAGTGACATGGGGTTTTTTCTCCTGGCTGAGGTCAGTGGTTATGTTCAGGCCTCGTTGGCCACCCACATGGGGAGGGAAAGATACCAGCGCCACCAGGTGGGGACTTTGGGTGAGCGGAGAAGCTGACGTTGCAGTTGATACTACACCCTTGCTAAAACAGTGGCCACTGCAGGGAAGACAAATACACAGAAAGCATAGTCATTAAATTTATTAACATGTAACTACATTTAATCAAAGAATCTGCTTTTACATTTTATTTTTAGCTTTTCCTACATGCCATCATGTAAATCAATTTTCAATTTTATTTGAATTACAACATCATCTCACCAGTAGAGTTTAGAGCGTTCAACAAGTGTGTATGTGTCCCCATCCCCGATGAACATCTCACAGCTCATACAAGTGAAACATTCCGGGTGGTATTTCTGATCTCCAGCAACCTATTTGTACAGGAAGGTAATGGGATAAAACACAATGCAGAGGTCATAGCACTAATATTGTTTCTTTTAACATGATGGTTGGTGGGGTCAGATTACACATTCTTGCATTAAGTCTTGTAGTGTCAGGATGTTTTCAAAGGATATCCTCTGGTTTGACTTTGAAGAAAAGAGCTACTTTCATACCAGACAACACAAAGAGTCAGGAAGGCTTCAGTGTTTGAATAGATGAAGCATTTTGATATTCAGTGTTTCATCTTGTAATATTTGATCTGTCTGTGAGAACATATGTCACTTTGAATCAATGCCGGGTTTGGATGATCAACACTCGGGCAAACTTCAGCTAAGTTTCAACGTTATGTCATTCCACCCAAAAGCGGTAGTCCCAAGACAGTTTGACCCTGACTCAAAAGACTCGTTTACCACAAAAAACCTTCCTATTACTCCAAAATTTGATGATTTCTTCTGTGGCACATGCAGTACTCCTCCACTAAGTGTCATTTTAGTCTGAAAATTACCTTATAAGTGATTAACAAAAACAAAATATGTGTGTGGGACGGACGAATGCGAAGACGAAGGCCGCTTCGGCGTTACGGTCTGGCCATTCGGTTAGACGCCGGCTTCGTGAGTTCGGTCCTGGTGAATGAAGCATCGGGGGTTCCCCACACGACAACAAGAGGTCCGTCACAAACAAAGAATATGAAACGCTATGTTTGACGAAGCCAAAACGGCTCCGTAAGTGAGAGACATGGACAAATGTGAAGACCGGAGCTAACTCAGCTAGTGGCCCGAACTTCCGGGTAGATGCCGGAAGCGTTACAGCGTGAGGTTTTAAAGTGAGCTTATTCAAACATAATCAAGGTAGTGAACAAATTGATCACATGACCTCAATGGCAGAGGTAACAACTCAACATCATAAAGTAAAACCTGAGGACTGGTCAGGGAACTAGGTTTCATCTTATATAGCTTATAAAAGCACAAAGGATTTTGGCCCACAAATGTAATCGAGTAACAGTTTAATCAAAATAACACACAGTAAGCTATTTAATGTTTTGAATTTCAGGACCTTAAACTTACCCTTATAGTATGTTTAAATTATTAGACAGTCAGTATAATTTTGTAGTTTGGGACTTCGTTTAGATATTTTTTATCTTCAGCTATTCACGTTACCATAACAAGCCCAGTTGCGATGGTCTCCTGGCAGCCGTGGCAGTGCTCTCCATAGCGGGCCCAGTAGTGCTTCTTGCAGTAGAGCCGGCCCTCTCTTTCATAGTACCAGTGGGACAGGATACAGCCACATTCAGAGCACCTAAAATAAAGGGGGAAGCAAGGAGCTGTGGAACAATGAAACCGAAAGACAACACAGCAGAACATGCAGGTTTATTTAGACTGTAAGGCGATAGATGCATCAGACGACGTGTGTTTGAGCTGAGTAACGTGAACCTGATCGGTGATGGAACACATGAGACTTGTAAGGAAAGTTGACCTGCTAGACTGTGCTTTGCAGGATCATATAGAGCACGTCCAGGTCAGTTGATCAGTCAAATATCCTCTCCAGATTGGACTTCTTTCCAAAATACATAGTTGGATTTTGAATCTTTTTTAAATTACTAAGCTGTAACTGAAGCAACAAGTAACTGATGTTCCTCTAACACCCGCCTGGAGGAAAGTGAAGAAAAAAGTGAAGAAAAAAGTTTTCTTCACTGCAGATGCGTTGATAAAATGATGCATTATATCTTGAACTACCGATGTCACTGTGACAAAGAACCTTTATAATGCCTCCTACAAACGAACTCATGTTCTCTCACTGGTCAGTCACATGTTTTCAGAAAAACACAGTGTGAGTTAATAGTGGACACACCCATTAAAATACTGCCAAAGAGAACAAAAACATTACGAAAAACATGCCCAGTATGTTCATTTTCAATACTTTATATTTTACAACCAGGAAGTATTTGCTGCATCCTGGCTTTACTAAATGCACAATGATACCTACTTTCAACAAAAAGCTGCTTTCTTATCTCTCCAACATTACAACCAGTGGGAGGTGACTTCCTGGACAGTACAGCTCCATGTTTCCTCTCAACTGTAAATGTCATGTTGCTCTTACAAAAGGGAGCAGAAAGAGCTATTAAGCTATTGAGAATGAATTTGTTTTTACTATTAGTTTTTATTAGTATATGGAAGACTCAGGTGAAGTTATTTGAAGGAGTTTCCAACCACATTCTTCAATAACAAACGTACAATTTTATATCAATAATGAAGCATCAATAATTTTATATCAATAGTGAAGCATCATTATTGTCATTATTATCCAAACAGCTAGAACAAACAATAAATACATATAAATGTAAAAACACAACAATGGTTCTAGATGTGATTTCAAATTGTAGTGCGGTCAAGGAGTCATATTACGTGGATCAAACTGAATTGACATGTAGGAAAAGCTGGTCGTGGTTGTGGTAAGATTTATTATTATTATTATTTGAATGATGCAATTGTTGCATTGTACACATGAACTTCATTGCAGTTGTACAAGTAAATACACTGAGTTCTAACAGAATTGGTGTCTGCTTGGGTCCAGGGGACGTACTGACATATATGAGAGCTGCTTGTCATTCACTAATGAGGAAATGATTAAGTTATAAGTATGTTAAGTGGCTACAGGTTTATTGTAGACCTCCTGTCTTTGTTATTGTGCTGCTGGTAACGGATGCGGAGCCTTCCAGCTTCACATCTGTGATACCACCTAAACATGTGGACAGGAGAACCCCCTGGAATCAGTCCAGACATGCCTTATATTTCCTGCCTCTGTTTCCTATTGTTTCGCATCTCTTCACACCTATCTGCTCCTTCATCTGAATATATTCGTCTCATCTGCCTCATGAAGCATCTCATACATTTATAAACTTCCTCATTTATCATGAGTGAAGCTGTGAACCACACATATGATGTCATGACAGTAACCCTAAACAAATGTTATGAGTCTGATGACACATTCTTTGGCTTCCTGTCTGTTATATATCTGTCAGCCAGCCGGGTCTCCTTTAAAAACAGGAGGAACATTTGCGTTTGATCCTAATGTTGTTTGACAGCAAATGTCAGTTATATTTTGTTCTGTATCTAAGTTCTGTTGTAATGCTGTGGAGGAGCTGATAGGGAACATAGTTATGGATTGTACTAAATGTTCCTTAGATACCTGGTAGGGAAATAACTTCTGGTTATTCCCTCAATGGCTTCATAAACTGTTCACACACATACTCATAGCTGGAGAGAAAGCATAAATACTTAGCTCACTTATTAAGGTACTGTATATGTTTTGATCAGTTTGAGGAAATACTACATGTTGAAATGCAGTCTCACTTTCTCTGATTTTCCTTCGAAATTTCCCTTATTTTATTTCCTTTCTCTCTCTGTAACAAACACATTTCACTCGTAAAGAAACTGCTGGTCTTACCGCCCTTTCATTCCTCTTCGAAACCTCTGGTCCCGTCGTGACATTCTTCTGCCTCAGTTTACGGCCACACAGATGTTGATCAGAAGCAATAAGCATGTGTTCATGAGCTGGTTCCACATGTAGTCTGCTATGACCATTACCAGGCGTTGTCTTCTCTCTGAGGTGCAGAGTAGCTGAGTGAGAAAGTTCTTTAAGCCACAATCAGCAGACAGCCAGTCTCCCTCTGCTGGCAGAGCTACCCCAGTATAGATACTCTACTGCTCCTGCCCTCTCCAGTTACTTTCAGTATTTAGCCATCTGAAGATACATTTACTCTCCTCTGCAAAGTCCAAGTAGTGGAGGAGAGTTAATCTGACAGCATCAAACATCTTTTTGCATTAGTGAATATACAAATACTCTTCTACATTTCATAGCATGAGATAGAGTTTTGAAGTAAGCCATGTTCCCACAGGCAGGAATGTCTGTGTGAATGCCCCAATTACTGCACTGCTCTCACACTATTGTAAAGCCCTCTATTCATCGCACACGACAGAGGGACAATGTATTTACAGCACCAGCACATGGGAGCAGCTGAGGTGTTGCGAAAACATTAACTGGTGATATTCAGTGTGAAGATTACAGATTACAGATGAGTTCTTGAATCCCACAGTGCAGGTTCAGCAAAGTGAAAGGTGTGAAGTGTGTGTGTGCGTGTGTGTGCGTGTGTGTGTGTGTGTGTGTGTGTGTGTACGCGTGCACATGCGCTTGTGCGTTTGCGTGTGTGTGTGCGGAGGAGGTGCTTCTGTCATCAAATAGAGGAAATGATAAAACTCCTAAACATTATTCTTTTATATTTTATATTGTGGTAATTTTCCATTTTCATTTGTTCGTGCTCACTAGGGATGAAACATTTAATTTCAACACCTCAGTGATATGAAATATTCACATCGTAGGACAACCAGTGCCACCGAAAACAGATAAAAAGTTGTCTAATATAGCTGTATTTCAAGCCTACCAATACATACACCTCTACTGCTGTATCATGGAGTGTATTATGACTTGTGCAGTGTGCTGTAGTGTGTATTTGGTCAAACGGTTGATATGAGTCTCCATGAAGTTGATGCTGGACTGTTTTTCTAACTGTTTATTTATCTTGGTTTTACGTTTCCGTTTCCTTTCAGCCCACCAGTGGTTGTCAAAAACCCACAAGGGAATTAACACCTCTGCCTCTGAATGTGACACTTCCTTGAAAAAAAATCCTCTGCATAAGCAACGTTAAAACTGGATACAGTTTTCATGGTTCATTTATTCATTTCAGAGAACTGTCTGAAAGTGTACAAAGTGCATTATTTTCTTCATCGGCCATACAATGAACAAAGATTTTGAAAACACACGAGCTACATGAGAGAGGCTCTTTCCTTGTTCATCAAAATGACATCACAGACTACAACGTGATTCAGCACACATTCAAGGACAGTGTAGAAAACAAAGCACTTCTTTTCATCATAGTAGTACACAAGCTTAAAAACTCACGCACAAAAAAAAAAAAAAATAAAGCGTTTAATTCATGAAGCCACTTTTTGATTTTGTGAAATGAGACTGAGGATAAATAAAGCGCTTAGCTGTTTCTGCTTTCAGTCAGCATAATTTAAAAAGACTATCAACCGTGAACAATTTTCCAACAGTGTTAATAAAAAGAAAAGATAAACACATTAATGAATGCTCTTCAGATGTCATTCAAAAGCATGATCATGTATCCAAATCATATCACCTCACAATTGGTTTGAATTGTCTTTTCAACAACAAAAGTTACATCAAAATATCATAACACATACATTATTTTAATAAAGACAAATATGAATGTTAACTAAAAGTCTACACCAGTTAGTGTTATGTTGATATAAAAGAGTGCCCGTAAAGTTGACTGCGACTGGAATGGAAGAATCTAATGAGAGCCTTCAGCCTCCAACAGTCTGCAGTGTGGAAACGGAATGCATTGAACTAGATAGGTGTGACCTTGGACAATTGTCATGAAATCAAACAAACCATGGTGTCAGCATGCAGACAGTCTTCACCCAGAGGGTTGATGGTGGTAGTTAAACAGAAACACAAATGATGTTAAAAAAAATAAAAGAAGCAAAACACGTCATTAATTAAAGACTTGCCCTTAGATTCAATCTTGTTGCTTTATTTCAGTGGTTCTCAGCCTGATAGTCAGGACCCCCAGAGTCTTGTCAGGTGTTTCATGCAGGAGAAATACTTTTTTAATAAATGCACTCCCATATGCAAGTATTCTAATATGGGCATCTGTGTTCAACAAAGTCAGATTGCTGGATAATCCCAATGACAACTTGAAAAGTATTTAATATCTCTGCATGGCAACCTGCATCAAAAACATCTTTTGATTTAAGGAATCAGCCTTAATAGGCTGAGAACCATTGATCATTTTGAAAAAGACACTCGTTAAATTCAAGAAAATGAAGCACGTGGAATGTGTTGAAGCTTTAGCTTCTATAGCTGTTTGGCATTTACAGTCTAGGACCATCCAATAGCACCATTGTTGTTTTAATGAGGTCATTTCCTGCTAGTTGGTCTCACTTCTTCCGCCGGACACAGTATTTTCCCAGACAGCCAGAACCTTAATACCAGAACAGAGAACATTTATCTTACATACAATATGGATTGCATAGATTTACTGTTACACAAGCTCAATATGAAAAATCTAATTCATTGGATCCCCTTAGAAATAACTGAAATAACCAGTTTATACCTTCCTCAATTCCTTGTGTCTGTATAGTTGGAAGAATACATGTGTTTTTTGCTAGCTAGCTAGCTTTGCATTCTAGCTCTGTGGAAGGTAGTCTTCATAGCAAATTGATATCCTTCAAGTGCAAGTCTGCTAATATCCTGCCAAGGTTTTGGTTTTGTAAACTTAATCTGATGAATTCATTAAATGTTATCATTCCAGTTATTTAAAGTTATGAAATCAGAAGCATTCTCAGCTCTGACATGGGTCTGAATGAAAACACTAAAGGTACAGCTGAGCTCCACGGTTATGGTCCTTTATTTTAGAGTATATAAATGTGGATCATCTACAGAGTGTACCATTTTACCTCTATAGCCTCCAGCTCCCAGTAACGCCTGCATAGCTGCATATTTGGCTGCCTTCTGTGCCGCTGCTAAAGGACAATACCATAGAAACAAGAGTTACTATGCAGATATACTGTACATGTCATGAGGTTTGGGTTAGGGTTAAGGTTTGGGTTTGGTTTAGATGTTGGATTAGGGTTAACTCAAAGTGAGTTGTCTTACACTTTTGTCCAGCCCCAAGTCCTGGAAAATAATAACACAAAAGACAGTCATGATAACTGTCACATAAGTTGGATTTTTTCGGTTTATTGATCAAAGACTTGAATAAAAAACAATAATTCTCTATGAAGGATAAAAAATTAACTATATTGTCTGCCCATCATTACATGTGCTGATCACAGTATCTACAAAATTGATCAATATTTTTAATGTACTGCTTATTACAAAGCATACGCAGTGTAAAGAAAGAGGAAATTAAAATGTGTTACCTGTGTAGCCTCCACCAGTCACCCCTCCAAAGCTGGGGCTTCCGCCTCCTGCTGGGACATTGAACACATTACAGGTTACTGTCTGCATTGCTGCCTGCACCTCTCAGATTAGAAGAAAGTATTTACTGACCCCTGCATTTTCTTAATACATTTGTTTTTACATCTCAAAATTTAAACATGCATTTATTTTTACTCCTGCTTTATTTTTTAAACTGACCCGGTAAGCTTCCAGCTCCACCTCCTCCTCCTTGTCCTGTGCCTGTGGTGCCTCCTGGCCCTCCTGTTCCTCCTCCTACACTACCTGCACAGGTAAATGTGCTGTATTTAGGAGGGCATAAATAAGTTTTGTCAAGTGTCACAACATTGTAACTATTCAGTAGAGAATTGTACCTGGTCGATATCCAGCTCCACCCAAAGATGAGCCATAACCAGGTTTAAGAGGTTTTCTACTTCCAGTTGTTTGTCCACCAGGTCCATATCCAGCTCCTCCAGGGCCAATACCACCAGTTCCAGCTCCTCCAGGGCCAAAACCACCAGTTCCAGCTCCTCCTGGGCCAAAACCACCAGTTCCAGCTCCTCCAGGGCCAAAACCACCAGTTCCAGTTCCTCCTTGGCCAAAACCACCAGTTCCAGCTCCTCCAGGGCCAAAACCACCAGTTCCAGCTCCTCCGGGGCCAAAACTACCAGTTCCAGCTCCCCCAGGACCATAACCACCAGTTCCAGCTCCTCCTGGGCCAAAACCACCAGTTCCAGCTCCTCCTGGGCCAAAACCACCAGTTCCAGCTCCTCCAGGTCTATAACCAAAAGGACCTGTTCCAGTTCCAGATGGACCATATCCTCCTGGGCCAAATCCTCCAGCTCCTGTTCCAGCACCACCAGTACCAACCCCTGTGCCTCCTCCTAATACTCCTACTGGGGAATATATGAGCACAACTATAGACAACATAAAGGAAAACCATAAATCATTCATAATCCAGAACCAAACCTCACCTGATCCGTATCCAGCTCCGCCATAACCTGACAATTGATAGAGTACAATAACAGTCAAACAGACAATAATAGAATGTAATGTCTCTATCTATACAAACAACTGTACAACATTTCTACATCATACAGTTGTTGTACAACTCCCAACAATAATTACCAGATTTATATGGCTTTCGTTTTCCTACTCCTTGGCCCCCTCCAACACTAGCTGTTCCCATGCCAGTACCACCAGGTCCAAAGCCACCAGTACCAGCACCACCAGGTCCAAAGCCACCGGTACCAACACCACCAGGTCGGAATCCACTTGTTCCTGTGCCAGCACCACCAGGTCCAAAACCACCGGTACCAGCACCACCAGGTCCAAAGCTGCCAATACCAGCACCACCAGGTCGGAATCCACTTGTTCCTGTGCCAGCACCACCAGGTCCAAAGCCACCTGTACCAGTACCACCAGGTCCAAAGCCACCTGTTCCCGTACCAGTACCACTAGGTCCAAAGCCACCAGTACCAGCACCACCAGGTCCAAAGCCACCGGTACCAGCACCACCAGGTCCAAAGCCGCCTATTCCCGTGCCAGCAGCACCAGGTCGGAATCCACCTGTTCCTGTTCCAGCACCACCTTGACCGATGCTACCAGGCCCTAACCCACCTGGGACAGCACCTGCTCCACCTGGAAAACATGTATAAGTGTTAACATTCTGAATATCACACTTACAAGATTACATTATGTGATTATTGTAGCTGACTTTTGACAGTGCTGATTACATATTGATGTAAAAAAAAATGCAAAAAGCACCACTTGGACTTTTTTCACACTTAAAGTTTAAGTGCATTTAACTACTTAGATTGTACATTATAAAAGTGTTGAAACGATAGAACACTTCTTACCGGGCCCAAAGCCAGCTCCACCCACTGCAGACGATCCATAGCCTTAATCAGAAAGTGTTTGTAGCCTCAGTTTCCTTACAGCATAACTCCTGGAGTGGAATCATTCTAGTACCATATGTGATCATTTTACCTGTTTTAGGTGGTTTTCTTTGACCTCCAGGAGTATAGACACCTGGACCGGTCCCTGCTCCACCCGGTCCATAGCTGCCTGGTCCTGTGCCAAATCCACCTGGTCCAAAACCACCTGGCCTAACACCACCCAGTCCTGTCCCAGAAGTACTGGGCCCATACCCACCTGGTCCAATGCCACCAGGTCCGTAACTACCAGCTCCAGGACCTCCAGGACCATAAGTACCAGCTCCAGGACCCCCAGGACCATAAGTACCAGCTCCAGGACCTCCAGGGCCAAAGCCACCTGGACCAAAACTTCCTGGGCCAGAACCAACTCCACCTGGTCCAGTTCCATAGACACCCGGCCCAACACCAGACCCACCAGCTCCTGCTTCATAACCAAAAAGCAATTTTTAAATTCAGTTTCTATTTCTCTTTCAGTTTCTACTTTGCATAAATACTTTTAAATATATATAGTATTTCTGATGCATTTCTGTCAGTTGTCCTACTTTTTGATGGTTTACCGGTACCCAGTCCGAGACCTGTGCCATATCTTGAACCTAGAGTTTAAAATACATTCATACAAAATTTAAGTTACAAAGACAGCTTTCTCCTTTAACTATTCAATTTATCATATTTTGATATCATAGTTTATTTTGATATGGATCAACTTACCACCTGGCCCAACCCCACCAGGACCTGTTCCTACTCCTGATCCCCCACCTCCACCTGAACTCCCAGTTCCAGCCCCTCCAGGACCACCACCAATGCCTCTGCCAGGTCCAACACCATATCCACCTGGGCCAGTCCCATAACCCCCAGGTCCTCCACCATAACCTCCTGAACTGGCACCATAGTCACCGGGACCAGCTCCATAAACACCGGGTCCAACTCCACCTTGGCCTCCTGCTCCAAGAATCCCAAACACTGACAGAAAGATGAAAATTATCCTTTTCTCAAGTCAAAATGAGTTGTTGATAAAGAAAGGAGTATACAGTATAGAGGATGGAGGATGTAATGTTCAGACCTCTGCCTAGTTTTCCTGCCTTTCCCTGTCCGACTCCAGCTCCGATAGGGTAATGTATGCCTGACAGGACAATAAAAAACATACTGTGTGAACTTTGAGCTGTCATCTTAGAGCCATTGCTCTCTCAGATGGTAAGGATGGTCTTAGGTAGCATACCTCCACCTGGTAAAACTCCAGCTCCACCAGCACCGTAGCCTGTGATGGATGATGTGTGAGATGCATAGATGAGAAATCTTTGTATTATTGTCATAGATTTGAAATGAAGACACAAACATTTCACAAAACATGGCACCAACTGACTTTTCCCATGTTTCAGGCTTGCTGCTCCTACTCCACCAGGCCCACCAGGCCCACCAGGCCCAGCTACTAAACCTCCTCCAACTCCTCCTGGACCTGCTCCAGCTGCCCCTGGACCCCCTCCAACTGCCCCAGGACCACCTCCAGCTGCTCCAGTGCCTCCTCCTGCCACCCCACCTAATCCGTCAGGCCCTCCACTTGCACCTCCTGCGACACCCCCATCAGGTCTGTATGCTGCATGAGGAAATACAGACATATTTTCTTAATTTGAAGTTTGATGTGTAGTGATGAATATTAGATGTCTGTATGTTTGGATGGCAAGCATTTTACCTGTTGGCGGTTTTGCTGTTCCTCCTACTCCGCTGGCTGCAGCTCCTGGTCCAACACCTGTTCCTGTGGTAGGACTGTCTCCTCTCCCTCCTCCTGTTACACCACCAGAAACACCTTCTACTGCTCCCGGTCCTCCACCTGTGGTGCCTGTGCCTTCTCTCTCTCCATCAGGACCTCCTTCTCCATCTCCTTCGCCTGGTGTGTCACCTCTTGGGACACCTGCAGATAAAGCATGAAATTACATGTATCTCAATATAGGGCCAACAACAAAGTCAGCAGTCAACGAAGCTTGTCCATTCAAACCTCCACCACTGAGATGCCACATAAGTGTTTATTTTTTATTTGGATGTGATATACATATGTCAAAGTCAAGGCCCGGGGACCGGATTTGGCCCGCAAATGAATCTATGGTACCCTGGATGATATTAAATTACTATTAGAACCAACCCGCAGGCCACAGGTGTTTTGCATGCACCAACACTACCTTCCTCACAATGCAACAGTAGCCCGCAAAGTCAGTGCAGCAAGCGGGCCTCTACTTCATTATTCATCATCAGTCAAAGTAGAGGTTAACTTTCAGTTACCTCCCTCCTCAAAAATGGCTGAAAGGAAAATGGATGTTGAGAACGGGGCAGACAAAGACATAATTTTTCTTCAAATGAAATAGATTTTTGTCCGTGTGCTTGTTGAAAAATGTTTTCACTTGAAATTAATGACAGAGCCATGTGCTATATTCAAATAATGATTAAATAATATTCACTCTTGGTTCAATAGGCAATGTACATATATTCATTCATTCATTGTCTAGTCGCAACTCCGCTGTAGCGGGTCGCAGGGAGCTTGAGCCTATCCCAGCTGGCTTAGGGCGTGAGGCAGGGGAAACTCCAGGCGTGACACCAGTGCACCGCAGAGTCACACAGAGACAAACAAACATGCATGCACACACACACCTACGGACACTTTGAAGCCAGCCAATTAACCTCAAGCGCATGTTTTGGAGGTGGGAAGCTGGAGAACCCGGAGAGAACCCACGCAGACACGGGTAGAACGTGCAAAATCTGCACATACAGTACAACAGGTGACAGCGCTACCCACTGCACCACCGTGCCGCCAGGCAATTTACAATCATCTCAATATGTTTTAATAAAATGGAACTAGTCTGGCCCTCCGCTTGTAGCAAATTTGGTTTCTGGCCCTCTGTGTATTTGACTTTGACATCCCTTATGTGATAACAGTGATGTACATACATTTAAACTAAATTTCCCAGTTTGGGATAAATAAAGTATATCTATCTATCTAAACCTTTGTCAAGTTTATTCTGCATCTTAATGCATAATTTCTTGAGGTAGTATCAGATTGATAGAAATATTGCCAGATGAGTCCTTGACGAGAGAAAAGACAGCAATTAATTCTTGTTTTTAATATATGTTAATTTGCAATATATATTTTTTCTCATTGACAGTTTGCTGTTTGGCAGTATGCAACCAATCAAAGCTAGATTATCATGAAATTTCAGTGGTAAACTGGTCAAATGTAAGGTTTTATTTTGTTCACCTGGTGGTTTGAGAGGCTTAGCGCCAGGCAGTGTCCCACTTGAAACATCCCCATCAGAACCTACAATGTTGGAGTATAAAACGACAAAAAAACCCCGACAAGGACTAAGTTAAATGTTAAATTTGAACCTGTATCAGCTCTTTAAACAAAAGTAGATATACTGCTAAGATTAACCCTGAAAACACTCTGCCTTACACATTTTGGTTTACCTACCACTGGGTTGTACCGCCTCCCCACCAACTGCAACAGCAGGATATAGATTATTTTGTAGTTTTTATCAGAAACAGCTTTGCATCAAATTTAACTCCTAAACATTATCCAACTATGTAGCCAGCTTCAGTTATTAGTGTCAGACTGCCATGCATAATTCTGTGATGAGAGGTAGGCGAGAAACACTCACTCTCAGGTACAGGTAAACCAGCGACAGCTGTGAAAGCGTTCAAGTGGAGACATATTGTGATCGGCATTTGTGTTGAATTAAAAAGCATTTGTGTTTAATTAAAAGCATTTATACTCTAGTAGAAAGAGTTTATCCCATGCTGTCCTCTCCTGTACAATATAACAACTTCTCAGTGCTCAGTATGCTTCAAAGATTAAAGATTTATGTCAGCTTACCGGGGGAAGGTCCTGTGGAACCTGAAGGATATAACCACAAAAAAGTCCGTCTGGTGAGTCA